>JAGFPH010004200.1:14893-29545 GCA_018207615.1 Philaenus spumarius
TACAATAGTTTTTCTTAATATAGAAAGTATGGATGGCATTAGTGAGAGATTTATATTTTTTAAATATTTTTATTTAATGTACAAAATATGGATTTTATTAGTGAGAGATTTGTATTTTTTTAAATAGTTTTACTTAATGGACAAAGTATGGATTGCATTAGTGAGAGATTTATATTTTAAAATAGTTTTACTTAAGTGTCTGCTACAGTAAAAGAGAAAGCAACCAGCGGCGACTCCAGCGCCTAATATAATGTGACCGTGAGCGTCTGCTTGTGCACTTCGTCGTCGTTCCACACTCGGTCGGCAAAACGCGCGCTGAGTGCTCGTAGCGGCCGATGGCGCAAATACACTGCTTCCCTGGTCTGAATTTTTAACATTGGCACTTTTCGTCTTATTGATATTCGTTGCTATGGCAGTGGGCATAATTGTTTTAAATGCTGTTAATTTGTTCCGACTCTTTACTTAATAAATGTTATTTGTTTTAGTTTTAAATAATACGATACCATTGATATTATATTTTGTAAAGATAATGCATATTAACTGTTTTCAATCACACCAAAGAAGCATAACTTCTAACGTGCGTACATAAGTACTCCCACCAATTTTAAATTTTGTTGAAGTTATTCATTTTCTGTTCAAATTATTCATTTATTTAGTTTCAATTTATTGGCGTTTCTTTTTACCCAAAGCCTATAGTTGTTATTCATTAGTTTTAAGTTTGTGGTTATATTTGGTTGTTTTTCTTGACTAATTTTAAGATTTGAAATATTTATTTATATTGTTAATTATTTTCAGCCGTAGCTTTATTAAGAGGTTCTTATATATTTGCGGTACTATTTTTAACCGACATTAAAATTTGGTTTGATTTGATTTGTATGTTGTTACATTTAGGAGTCCGTACTGTACCACACTATGACGCTTTAACCAAGACATGACAGTCATGACTTTGTAAATCGTGATACTTGTATAGTATACAAAATTTAGCCTTACAAATAATTACTGAATTTACTCTGGCATGAACTAAACATCAATCTGTATATACTTACGTGTTAATGTTTTAAAATCAAGTTTCGAACGAAACCTGTCATCATCAATCATATCTAAAAATGAAACCGTACTCCGATTTAGTATTCCATATTTAATTTCCACAGTCTGCAGGTATACCAACAGACGAGAAAGCCCGCTCAGACCTAATGGTTTGTTGACAAGCAGATGATCTATTTAATAACCGTTGTTTACAGGCTGCCAACTTTCTAATAACATTAATCGCCACGTCTTGTCCGGGTCGGTTTCTTCGTTTACTGTATTTGAAAATTACGCTTGACAGTTTGATTGACGTATCGATTTCGTTTTAAAACTTTGATTTTCTTTTACGCTAACAGCTGTTCGTTGCATTTACTGCCAACAGTGTTCAATGATCGAGATGTTTCGAGCTTTCGTTTTCATTAGAGTCAATTTGTCAATGTAAGTGAAAGGGAGTGATTAAATTTTACTTTTTATTGTTTGTAAGACTAACTGATATTGATTGCTTTATTGATAATGGTACGAGTCCAATGTTCATTGATTTTATTTTCTTAAATCTTTGTTATTATTACTGAATAGTGAGCTTCGTCTCAGGAAAAAAATAAAAATAATTGTCAATTTTATATTTAAAACTGTTTAGTATATACAAAGTCATGCACAACATCGATATGTGAAATAAAAAAATATTAATATTAAATGGAAATTGTTTAAAAAAACTAGGACTTCCTAGGCTAGATTTTTAAATCTGGGCCTGTCTATTGAAGTTCCATCATGCTCGCACTTCAATCCCTTGCGACCTCTACAGTGGACAGTCTGACATTACAACACACTAAAAAAAATACTTACAAAATCACGAAATACAATTAAACAACAATCACTTTACAAAATAGAGAACAATATAGAATAATTAACATAAACAAACAAAATATAAAACATATATGTAAGTGTAAGTTTCAGTACAGTCAGGACAAAATATATTGCAAAAAAGAGAGATTAGATAATTATATCATGAAACAGTACGATCATGATTCACATAATCATCCACCGAGTAAAAGGATCCAGAAAATAGAAATTGTCTAAGACTGTTTTTAAATGTCCTGTAGTTTGGTGAGTTTTGAATGCTTTTAGGAATCTTATTCATGAACTTTGCACCAGCTTGTGAGGTAAGTTTACTGTTAAATTTAAAGTGCTGTCTGGCACGATACTCACAAGCTTGCCTGGTGCTGTAGTTGTATATATCAATATTTTGGACAAGATCACACTTGAATTTAAAAGAAAGGTTTCTTTAAATTCAAGTAAGTACTTCAAGTATGTAAATACGCGGAAGTGTAAGTTCTCCGAATTTCTTGAAATAGTTTTACAACTTTGTTTTTTATTTAGCTAGGCAATATTCTAAACTGATGAGTTTCCCCAAAACAGAATTCCATCCATAGTTCAAATAATGATACACTAGCTCGTAATTTGCTGTTAAAAGTATCGATGTACCACATTATAGATTGAAATTTCTCATTACAAATATAAGTGAGCCAATTTTGCCACTAACACTGCTAGTGCAGCCATTAAAGTTCAAATTGTCATTAATTAGAAGACCCTCAAATTTGATTTATTGCACTTCTTCAAATATACTAACACTGATTTGAGCTGTTTATTGAAGTATGTACTTAGTTTTACATGGATTGATTATTTTCAGAAAAATTCTGTCCAGTGGCAAAATCCGTCTGTTCCAAATCTTGAACAGAATCTGCTTGAAAACTTGGTTCTGAATTGGTTGCAAAAACAATGCTATGAAAACGAGTCTATATCAGTCGAATACCTAAATCAGATTGAACAATATTGCACTAGATAGTTGCATAAACATGTCAAGACTTGTCTGGCACCAATAACATCGCCTATAAGGTCTGCGTAATTTATAGCACAATGCCCAGAACTTTAAAAACACCCCTCGTACATAGACAGTGTTGTTTATTTAGTAGTAGTGTGTTTTATTTTTCAACATGATTTGTTTTTAGTCAATAGTCTATATCTGCTTACTACAAATCAGAAGTATTGGCTTTTCATACATTTTTGGCATTTCAATCACTGTTATTGCGCGATTGATATAAATTATTTTCTTGGAAAATGGTTAAAAATGCATTCAAAAGGGCTAAAAATAAAATGTGTTAATAGCTCAAATAGATCCCAGAGAAGCTCTAAAATATGAGTTTTATTTCAAATATGCAAAAGAAATATGCCCCCGGAAGGGGGCGTCTATTTAGACTTTGGCCTAGGGCGTAAATAGCTGTTAAGGGTCTGCTGTAGTGGCGGCCATCTTGGATTTGTATCCCATAAGAGCAATGTTAAATTTCAAACCATTTATTTCGTTTATTTTTTATCATAAAATTGTTTGCAAGGTCTCATTTTAAGCACAGTCACAATACGCATCCGTGTTGCAATTTTTTTTTAATGCTTTTGATTTGTTATGTAATTGACATTTTGCAAGTACAGTGCAAAGTTTGATTTTTTTCCTAACACAATAAAAAATTAATAATGAAAAATAATTTGCAAGCCGGATCCGAAATTTTATAAAGTATATTCAGTTTTTTTTTCAACACTCAATTACAAAAGATAGACTTATAAAATGGTTTGAAATGAGGCAATGTCAAAGCGTTCAGCTGCAAGAAATTGCACTGTTTAGATAGAGATACAGTGAGAAGCGGTTGCGTTTCCGGTTGCTTTCTCGTTTACTGGAGCAGACCCTTAATCCGTGCCTGGCTTCTTATAGGTTCTGTATTCATTGTCTTCACCGTCTCAGAGAAAACGTATACGTTCTGTCCGAAACCCTAAAAACCTAAAACGTACTGCAAGAGATTAGGTGTGATCTTCTTTTGGTTCGAAATTGACATAACTATCATTTCGGAAAACAGGAAAAGGGAAGATTCAAGCAATGCACATTTGTTCAAACGGTTTGATTATGACATTCACTTTTGAAGTTCACCTAAATTACCAAATTGACCTTGATCGAAGCCCTAACGTCCTAAATCACATCCGCCAGCAAGATATCATTTGCACTAATGCCACTTGATGTACTCTTTAAGAGAACATTAGCGGTAGAGATATTGCTTCCTGATTGTTTTCCCAAATGTAAACGAGATATTTTCAAGGTCAGCAAATTAAGGTATGAAGGGAACAAAGTATTGGCCGCCTTGAAGGCTCCAAAGTGTTGTAATAAGTGTATAGGTAGCCTATAAGTTAAAAGTTACAATTTTACAAGGTACTATTTACGCACAATGGAAAATTTGTTGGGATAAATTACAATTTGAAAACATTATAGGCCTGTAGCCAATTAATGACAAGCAGCTGACTGCTAGTATAATATTAGCAAGTGTAATCAACATAAGAATCTTAATTCTTAATTAGAGTTATACAAATGAAATGTATTTTTCTTAGAGAAATTAGAGAAAATCACGTATTTGTTTTGTTTTCAAAACATATTAAAAATGATATAAAGTGGAGTGGAACATATATTTTTACTTTATCACCAATAATAACCACTCAAAAAAAGTATATTATATTAGTATTATTTTCAAGACACACTGTTTCGACTCTTAATGGTCTTCTTCAACTTACGGAAAACAGAGAAAACATACGCTTCGTACTAACGTGTTTTGGACGCTGTTTTTCAACTTAAAAAGTTTTGTAACCTCTTAAATTGTTCTTAAAGGCGGTGTGCTTTTGTCTTGTACTTCACAATTGAAAGAAATCGACGGAAATTCATTTTAATGAAACGTTAAATAAGTAAACGTTTTTGATTTTTAACGCATTTTTCGGAGTTTTCAAAACAGTAATTTCCATATTTTAAGGTCACACGTAAACGTAAAAAGTATAAACCCTTCTTAGCAATTCAAAGTTATTTTCCTGATTACTCATTTATAAGTAGAATCCGAAACATGAGATTACTGGCGCATGTTTCAAGCCGTCTATGGTGCTTGTCAATCTACAAAAGTCGCTAAACAGTCTATTAGACTTATGTATTCAGTCCTGCATTGTCCCTTCCCTCCCCCTCCACCCACTTCTCCTCGCGCCACCACAATGTCACTGACTGTACTCGGACCAATTTTATTAAAATCACACTGTACACTCGGAATTTTCCGCTGAATAAAAATAGCCTTAATGATTGTATATAGCAACGCCTTGCAAATTTGTATGCGCTCGTTTTGGTAATAATCCGTTGATCCAAGATCAATATAGGTGGACTTTGAGAAATATACAATTATATTCATGGGCTCCCATACAGAGGGGGCAGAGGGGGCCGCGGTCCACCTAGTTGAGGAGAGGGTACTCCTGGTCATGCCCCCCTAGAAAATATCATATGGGCGCTCTTGAATATATTCTAGCCCCTATAAAAATAATTTAAAAAATGTTACTAGTTTATTGAACCAAACATTTTTAATTAGATACCAATGATATTATGGTAAACTATTACGTAGTTTGATAAAATTGTAGTATGATCAACATATAGAATTATGTTATCGGCAACATTGCATGGCAAGGCATTTATGTAAATTAGAAAAAAGAATAGGTCCAGAATGAAACCCTGGAGAACACCTGACATTAACGGACTCCGGATTCAAGCTTACCGTACAGGCGTGTCTCCTCACACTTGCAAAAGTCCGCATAGGGTAAAACCTTATCACCCAACGATTGTCCCTCCTGTGGGCCAGAGATGGTACATTGTACATAAATATACCGCTAATACTTTTATTCGTTTCAAATTATGAATTTTAGAAAACGGAATCAAATCAGCCTTTCTTTTTGTTCTAAAAATTGCTGTCAGTGTTTGGTATCACCTGTTATTATTTAAGACTCTAAAATTTCAGATTCATCCAGGCTACTTTGTAATTTGAATGTAAACTTTGTTCCGAAACCACCGTCTAGACTTACCCCCCAAAAGCGCATAAAGGCTGCCTATTTTGGATTTAATGACACTCTATTACAGATAAAGGCTACTGTGGCTTTTGCTTACAGGGAGAATTAAAAACGCAATACAAACCGCAGGCAGTACAGACATATTCAATCTTCTTTAGATCTCCGTGGTAAAATAATAAAATACTTCAGGGTTCAGAGGTTATTAGGGAGTTTTATCGAAAAATAATTGATTTAATAAAAGTTTGTATTACATCATTGGCGTTAGTATCATAATTTTTAAAGACTATTTATTTTATAACATATTAGTGGACCCGACAATGTTTGATTTGAGTATATATAGTTAGAATAACTGTTATGTACAGGTTAGGTGATAGAGCGCATATTACACATATGGGTGTTTAATTTTAATGCAATTTATTTTATATGGGTAGCTATTCCATTTCATTACCTGGACTAATGCATTTTTTCTACTTTTGTAATTTTTTGGTTCAGTTAGTTTTTTATATTATAGACCTATTAGTGAGTCAGTGAGTAGGTACTTATGTTTACGGAAACAATTATATTTCATGGTCTTAATTTATGATTTTTTTGCCGATAATCTGAAACTGGTTATTTTTATTTATTGTGCAGTTTTTATGGTGTGACTTGATAAAACGTTTAACTTCAAGCATTATTTAATGAGAATGATTTTATTACCTTCTAGACATACACCCATTTTTGTTCAGAAGCTATTGTTATATGAAAATCAAAATTATAAGTCCAATTTACACGAAAATATTTGGGTTAATCAAAATTACCCCAAGAATACAACAGTTTTAAAATGACAAGTTCAATCTGAAAACGTAATAACAAGTAGGAATTTCTGCTAAAAATTTTAAAATTGGCTGACGGTTTGAATTAGCTGTTGTTATCGCAGTTTTAAAGCCCCCCATTTATACAAAATAGACAATATTTTAAAAATAGAGTTCAGACATTTTTTATCTTTGTTAGGAATCGAGTGATTCACGCGTGTAAAGATATTTTCTTTTATAAATATCATTAAAAGCTTACACGGAACTTTCATGTCCAAAATAAAACAGTAGCACCTGACAGTGGCGGATCTACCATTTGGGCTAACGGCTACGATTTTTTAACCCTCAAAATTGGGTTTCCCGTATTCAAAAACATATGAAACGATACCCCACACAGAATTTTCAAAATGTTGACACAATATTTTCAAAATTTTGGCCAAAAAACGTGACCCCGACGATCTACAACTTTTAAACTCTCAAAATCAGTTTTCCCGTACCCAAAAACATATAAAACGATACCCCACCACACTGTGTTTTCATGATTTTGACCCGATAATTTCAAAATATTTACCCAAAAACGTGACCCCGACGCACTACGACTCACGCTAGAAAGCGCAAAAGCTTTCCAAGTTTCAACTCTCCGCAATAAAATTAAGAAGATTTTGGTAGCATCAGAAGTTTTCTTTGACGTCTGTGAGTGCTTATACAGGGTGTCAATTAAGTCTGGGTACGTTTTAATATTTAAATTTGAAGGTAGATGTGGTTCAACTACTCGAAATCAATTTTGAAAAAATCAAAATGGCTGTAACTCGAAAATGTTACATACTCCCAAATATCGTTGTGTGGCATATCGTTTGAAAGCTTATTTAATTCTGAATCCAAAAAGAATAATAATTAATATTTGAAAAAATAGTACAACAAAATAAGGCAAAATCGGAAAACACGATTTCGTTGTTTTTTTGCCGCCATTTTTAATCGGTTAAAAATATGGATGTGCAATTTTCACCGTTGGTTTTTTCTTGAAATTCTACATCGAAATGATGTATCACATGACCACTTTCCTATTTAGAAAAACAAAGTTACATTTAAAATTTCGGATCCAAGATGGCGGAATTTTTTTAATTCTTGTATATTGTAATAAAATAGTATTTTTACATCCTCAGTCACATCTAACTTCAAATTTTCCTTATATACGAAGTATTAAACCGTACCCAGACTTAATTGACACCCTGTATAGTGTATACAGGAAAACGGACACGCACAAAATTACCGCATGATTTCAATTCTTCGGCATTCTAATGCGAGCCGAAGTAATTAATAATTGTTAAGGTTTTAGTCCTAATCAAAATTCAAATAAATTAACCATTGTATCGGAGCTATGAGCCAGTAACCACTGCAACGGCAGAGAGGAGCATTTCAGTTTTTAAGACTTTTGAAGACGTACCTGAGGAGCACTATGGGGGATTCCCGGCTCAACGGCCTGGCCTTAGCCAGTATCTTAAAAGAGAGAGAAATTGATGTTGAAAATGTAACGAATGTGTTTTGTCAAAACAATTCAAGACATTTTTACCATTAATGCAAAATTTCACCCTTTTCAGTATCAAATCCCCTTAAGTATCTGCCAGTATGGTTAAAAGATTTGCATATCTTTATATGTTCATATTTGTAAGACCTCAATATATATTTCGATTTGCTTGAAAATAAGGTCAAATTTCTATTTTAGGTCTCGTAAAAGTACCCAAAACGTCAAGACATTTAATTTGTATGATCTGGTAGACACCCTGTAGTATTTGCGGAAAAGCAAATCAACACTCGGTATTCAATGTGAGGAAGCACAATGCTCATTTCCTGTACCAAAAAAAATTACCCCTTTGTTACAAAATATGTTCTTTGCCTCCGACGCCTAGAAACAAATTCAAAGCGTGCGCATTAAAAACTCAAATAACAGAGCACATAAATGCGCATGTGATTACGTTTACGAAACTTTAATTTTAATTTCCCAGTAAACTACAATATCGCAGATGTAGGCCATAGTATAGTACCTTACCTTGCCGCCAGGTGCGCTGTTCCACCTGTCGCGCTCGGACTTACTACAGTGTATACTTCTACGTCAGACTTGGTACAGGTCGTACCTACGAACAAAACGAGTGAGGAAAACGCGCGAGTGTAGTGAAGTGTTTTTACTGTGACCGGGTTTCGGGAATGGATAAGAGCGATGTCGAAATTCTTTGAAGGTTATACCCGTAAGATGGGGAAAATTAATTTTGTGAGTATTATTACAGAATTTAAATTATTAAATATTAAGGAATTTTTGTAGTATAAAATGTGTTTTGAAATAGATTAATTAATTGATAAAAATAGAGGACACGGTGACCAGAGGTTTTTTTTAAAAATTGTCTTTATATTCTGAGAGAACACATTAAACTGATGCTAAAAAATATATCCGCGGGAAATAAATATTGTAGTACATACAGGAGAAAAGAATCAAATCACTTAAAACACACCAAAAAAAGATAAACAATAAGTTGACTAAGCAAAACTAATTAAAGAAATCACGAAAATAAACGTAAAATTGTAAAATAATTTAACAACACCTTTAGTTTTATAAAACCATAACAATGAACCATATATAACAACATCGAATGCTATCAAATAATAGAATTACCCTAAGCCTTAAGTATCGTTGCCAAATTGAACGAACGTAAGTAGCCTAAGAGTAAAAGATTAGGTTATAGTAAAGATTACATTCTATTGGTCGCGAATAAATAAGCCGTACTCCTGATGTAATTTTGCTAAATTATTATTGACTCCAGTACTTTCATGCATTTGAATTGAAATCAGTTGACGGGTTTTCATTGTTTTGTAAAACAATATTACAAACCTTTAAAAAAATGCCTGAAGTTCTACTTCTAATCTCTAGTCCCAATAAGTTTCTAGTAGGTAAACATCTATAAGTTTATAACGCTTCTTAGTTTTCTAAAAAAGGTCTTTAATTTCTAAACATATATATTATAATAGAGGGCTACGCCCCCTGCTCGCTTCGCTCACCAACCCCCGCGGTGACTCGCGTCGAAGCAAATGCAAACAGGTTATTTTATATAAATAGGCCGTGCTATTAAATTCTAATATGTCTTATTTATTTTAATTAGGATGTAACATAGTGGTTTCTTATTTTTAAATTCCTTTGTTTATTAATGGTTTATTCTCTAGTTTTAAGGAAAGTATAACAATCAACATTTTTACTACATCATCACTCCTTAGCAGCACGCAACAAAATGTCAATCTATGATAATTTTTTATGGTTGTTATAAGAAATAAATGTACAAATTTTCAGCTCACTAACTTTAAGGAAAATATAACAATTAATTTTTATTGTTTTAGAGGTTGTTATCACATTGTAGTACTTTAGTAGCACGCGATAAAATGCAAATCTAGTTTACTTTTTCTATGTATCTTGTAAGAAATAAATGTACAAAATTTCAACTCTCTAGCTTTAAGGCAAGTATAATAATTAATATCTATTGCTTTAGGGTTTGTTTTAACCCTTAAATCAGAATTAATTCTACCCTATGTTACTCAAGGACAGTGTAGTGTTTTATTAGTAAAACTATTTTTTTTCAATCGGTTCAGTACTTCCAGAGATTATCTCCTACATACGAACAAATAAACGAACTAATTTTACCTCTTTATAATATTATTAATAATAACCCCAAAGCTAAGATGGTAAATAATGTTAAATGTTTAAATCAAATTATTTCGTATATTTTATAACAGAAGTTATAATAAAGGTTAAAAGAACCAGCAAGGTTCAGTTCTACACTTTAATAAAAACCTAACCTAAAAGTTAAAAATATAAATAATTGCTTCCAAGTTTAAAATCAGATGTTTTATCGGTCATTTTATGCAATAGATTGCTATGGAAATAAATGTATATACATGTGATGATTCATCAGTCTAGGCCTAACCTAAGATTTTTTCAGACTATATTTACAAATATTGAAATAAGAAAGGGTTTTATCAAAGTTAATTCTAGCTTATGTTACTCAGGGATAATGTAACTTTTTATTAGTAAAACTATTTTTCAATTCAGAGATTAACTCCTACATACAAACAAACAAACAAATTTTACCTCTTTATAATATTAGTATATAATATAGATAGGTAGCACTTCTTACTTCCATACAAATCTAGTTCTAACAAATCTGGCAACCCTGATAGCCTATAACTCGATAAAACATGGCTGAAGATTGTAAATGTTAAATCGAATAAGCGACATTAGGTTCAGTAATTTCTTATGAATTCGTTCTAGATTGATTTCCCGCCATCAGTGAAATGTCTAGTTTCATTTTATTATTATATAAAAGAAAAAGCGTAATACCATTAAAACCTGTGGTCACAGCTTCCTTCACTGGGACCAATTAATTTTTAAACGATCTTTAATAAAAAGCAGCTCCTTTATGTGTCGTAATTAATACTAGGTTATCAACTTTTTTAAAGTTCTCCCATTACTAAAAGACTTCCGCTGTTCTAAATAATTTTCTTTTTTATTATTTCCATATCTTTATAAAAGACTAGTGAAAATCGCACGCCAATCCCGTTGGAGACTTCTATACAAATAATCATGTTATGATTTCTTTATAATAAAGTTGTAGGATTAATAATAACCCCAAAGCTAAGATGGTAAATAAATTTAAATGTACAAATCAAATTATATAGTATATTTTATAACAGCAGTTATAATAAAGGTTAAAAGAACCAGCAAGGCTCAGGTCTACACTTTAATTAAAACCTAACCTACCTAAAAGCTAGAATTACTTCAAAGTTTGAAATCAGCTGTTAATGGAACTATTGGATCAAACAGCTGTTTTATCTGTTATTTTATTCAATTGGTTGCTACGGTAATGAATGTAAATGCATTTAATAAATATTTGTGTTGGTTCATCAGTCTAGGCCTAACCTAAGAATGTTTCCGACTAAATTTACAAATATTGAAATAAAAATATTTTTATCAAAATGAATTATAGCCTATGTTACTCAGGGATAGTGTACATTTTTATTAGTAAAACTTTTTTTCCAATCGGTTCAGTAGTTCCAGAGATTACCCCTTACATACAAATAAACAAAAATTTTTTACCTTTTTATAATATTAGACAGAAATGCTATAAGATATTACATTAAGACAATGCATATTAGATGTAAATTAACAGCAATGCAAAAATAATTGACATTTCAAAAAATTTAAGAGTGAAAAGTATAATGTGTTAAGAAAATTGTATTTACGTAGTAAGACTATATTTGTCTAACAAGTTTTATTATACAGGGGTGGTGAAAAGTCCCGGAACGGGTTAATATTTTTTTAACCGTTACAGATGGAACTATATAACTTGGTACACTGTTACTCACTAACACTATTTTACCACAATTGCAATGAGCCGCATCTTAAATGAGAGCGTGGGTTGAGTTTTACATCAAATTAAAGGTCTAATTTAGTAGAATACAATGCCGCAAATCCGACTTCAAAAGGTTCACCCTAAACAAAACGTGTTGAAATAAATCGACATAAAGTTGCTAATATCTCAAAAAGGAAAACTTTTTAGAAACAAATTCAAGAGACAAAAATGTTTATTTTAAAGTGCTTGACCTAAAAAATTGCTTCCAAATCGATTTCGTAAATTTTATTTTTAGCCTACTCCTCCATCTTAGAAATTTTTTTTCACGTTGGTAGGCCTCGAATCGGCATAATCCAACCGCGTAAGACATTGATCATATTTTAAGTGGTAATTAATTCATAATTAGAAAACCTAATTCATAAATAAAAACAACTTGAAATTTTTGAATCGGGCCTTCTCAACGGTCTAATATTATAGATATAAGTAAATACATCCTTTGTTAAAATGTGTGTAAAAAATAGTATCATTAAACCGAATACTTTTCGAGAAATAGGCCTAAACCCGACCCACGCTACAACTCAAACTACGCTCTCATTTAAGATTTTCTTCTGACTCCTTGTGGGCCGTCCCCCCGAAGTGGTAGCGGCTCATTGAAATTGTGGTAAAATAGTGTTTTATGCCCAGTAACAGTGTACCAAGTTATACAGGGTGAGTTTTAAATGTCCTAATTTTTTCCGAATTTCTTAAGATATCGACTCCCAACCACCGCCGAACATCATTGATTAGTTTGTAACGTCCATCAACAACTTCTATCATTTAACCTTCACCCAGTCCCCAAATAGTTATCCTTTTCTCCGCCAGATGTCGACTCTGTACGGTATACCTCTTATCGTACACAACTTAACAGAGTTCGTTGTAACCGACAACCGATCAGCTGTGTCTTTATCTCGTCAAGTAAATTTAGCCTTGTCATGAGTTTGTGTAAAGCGTCGGACATTAGACCGTTACAAACGAAAACTTTCAGACGCCGCCAAGTGGTCGTAATGTTGCCGAACTTTAAATAATTTGATCGGGGTAACGTGTGTCGCTGAAGAACATGAATTACTTCTAAACCTTTTGTTTTCCGAATACCAGGTACAATATTTCAGCTTTACCTTAATAATTATAAAATATTACTTGTAAAACTTAATTAGGTTATTTCCACTTTTGCTTCATGTACAACTTCCTAACTCATTTTGTTCAATTTATTAGAGAAACCTATATATTTCTTTTTTACAACAGCCTAAACTTAAATGTAATTCTTACAGCCTAAATTTTAAATGTAAATCTTACAGCCTACAAAAAACTATAAAGCCGATATCATTTTTGTTATTGTTAAAGCCTAAAAATATTTCCACAAGCAAGCCTAAAGTGTTATGCATTAATTAACTATAACTGTGTAGTATGTCTACAGTGTAACAGATATTGAAAACTTTTAATAAGCTATAAGCAGAATATATGGCTGATATGTAACTAAACGTTAACATTTCTTTTATGTTACCATGTGGCTTACCTAACATGTACAGACAGTGTTATGCAACATTACACATGTTATATTAACAATCACAATCTATGTAGCAATTTGCTATTTGTGCTACAAAATTCAATAAAACAGCCAACTCAAAGAACTATCATTTTATGCTTATTTAAATAACTGCAAGTTTTCTAAAAAGGAAATTGTTATCTGTGTTATACAGTTAAACTGGTCCAACTGCAGGGGATGTTTAATGCAATGAGATAACCTGCAACTACTACAATTAGAAAAGGCCTACCTTGCAACTGAAAATTCAATACATAATCAAAATATTTCTACTGAGTTTTAATTAGAGACAGAAGTTAATTTAAAAATGAGAACTATCTGCATTTGTTCTTTTCTTTATGTTAAGTGTTAAATAGGCTGTATTTTTGAAAATAATTTTTGCACATGTGTACTATTTAGGATATGCTAGTGTTAAATAAATTGGGAGGAGCAAGCTAGCACATTTCGGACCTTAGCCCCTAAGGGCTACACATTAGAAATTTCACACCTTTTTTTTATATATAGAGAGACGTCTCATAATTAATTTTGTCTATTTATTTAATTATATAATTACCTTTTAGAGTTGGCCAACGACAAATATATATTTTTTTCTTAAAAACAAATCCATGGTACTTCATGTTAAAACTTTGTAACTTGTAAATCTTTTGTATAATTTCTGTAATTATTATTAAAAGGGAGGGTTTTTGAATTTTATTTTTTGGGAAGGGTTTTTAAATTAAATTTAATAAAATATATATGTTTTCTTTTTTTAATCTCAATCTTTCTTTGTATTAAGGGCATGTTAATTATCTTTTGTATTAAGGGCGTATAAACTTTTATTTAACTTGGTTAATAAACCTAAAATTATACCTATTTCTATAGTTTATTGAGGTAACCTTTAGGTATCCTGTGCATTGTAAGAGATAAGCTGAAATATTCCTTCTTTTGGTGATATTTAAATTCTAAGGTAAGTCTTGAACAGTAC
>JAGFPH010004200.1:34545-45772 GCA_018207615.1 Philaenus spumarius
CTTTAAATTAATACAAAGTCTACTTTAATTAATACAAGGCTAAAAAAATAAAACATTGGAAAACAATATACAATTTTTATTAATAAAATATTAACCGGTTTATGTTATGTTGGAACGGAAACGAAGCATTACGGATTTATAGAGACTAAGTTTTGCAAAGCCTATTTTAACTAATACAAGTTAAAAAAAAACATTGAAAAACAATATACAATTAATATTTTTATTAATAAAATATTAACCATTTTATGTTATGCTTAAGGAAGTTAAACGATGTATTAATTATTTGTAGATCCTTTAAGTTAATACAAAGTCTACTTTAATTATTACATGTTTTAAAATTTTTTTTAACAATATAAAATTTATATTAATAAAATATTAACAGTTTTATGATATGCTTAAATAAGTTAAACGATACATTAAGGATTTGTAGATACTTAAAGTTATACAAAGTCTACTTCAAGTAATACAAGTTTTTTAAACAACATTGAAATACAATATAAAATTTTTATCAATAAAATATTAACCGTTTTATGATATGCTTAAAGATGTTAAACGATGCATTAAGGATGTGTTTGAAAAACAATATACAATTTTTATTAATAAAATATTAACCGTTTTATGATATGTTTAATGAACATAAACGACGCATTAAGGATTTGTAGGTACTTTAAGTTAATACAAAGTCTACTTTAATACATTAGTTAATAATATTGTAAGTTTATAAAAGTCAAAGAGAAAATAATTTTGTGTTTTTAAAGTCGGTTTCCATAATTCTAAATAGTTAGGCCTATTGTGTCAATAATGTAAAGTACTTTGAAACAATGAAAATGATGTAAACTTTGATTTTAATATTCAGGTAGTATTATTTATTAAATTTAGTCCTGGCTTCCTAACTACATGTAGGTTGAGATTTTGAAAAAGGCCTAATGTTTTTAAATAGCATATACTTATGTTTGATGTACAGTTGTTCTATAGACCTAAATCTTTGAGACAGATGATTTCATAAATCGACTACTTTAAGTCCGTTAGATATTTTACTTGCGTATTGTGAACTTTAAAAAAATGGGGCCAATTTTGGTTTAAAGTATTTTTAATTGTGCAGTTGAAGTAGCATAGGTTCGATATAATTTTTCTATCGGCTTCTATCCTTCGACCAAAACTTTTTCATAAATATGCTATACTTTAAAAATTTGGTACAGATTTCGATTTAAAGTACTTTTTACTGTCGCAGTTAGTTGACATTATTTTAAAAGCGTTTGCATGTGCGGTATTTGAAATTCACAATAATTGATAATACATAGTTCTAGTATGTAGCGAATTTAACATGGTCGTTGATTTTGTTATCAAACAAGTATCAAACTCAAGTATGTTTGGCCAATAAACGTTGATGTTCAACGAACTTGTTTGGCA
Organism: Philaenus spumarius; assembly: GCA_018207615.1. Taxonomy (NCBI): domain Eukaryota; kingdom Metazoa; phylum Arthropoda; class Insecta; order Hemiptera; family Aphrophoridae; genus Philaenus; species Philaenus spumarius. Next base: position 35,956 of record JAGFPH010004200.1, read on the forward strand.
TACTTGTTTGTCCAGTTACTAACCGATATTAATTTCTCAAATTGAAACTGATTTCAGAAATTTTGGTCATATAACCTCCATGAATAATCTCCGAATAAGGATTTGCATATTAAATTACAACCGTAGGGTAAATCGATAGACTTCAAACGCCAAAGCACATAAAATACTTAAGGTCTGGTTTCTTTCAAGGGGTGGAATTGCATGGTGAATTATTTAGCATATCTGGCTTGCTTTCTTACAGGGGTTGGAGTCTGAAAGGTATTTGAAAGAGGGTGGTTTGTTCGTTGCACACAGTAGGGATAGTTTAAAATGAATTATTCGTTATTGTATTAGACTGCTTAAGGGTGTACGGTATGAATTACTGCTGTGTAAGATTAAATGGACTTCAAAAGCAATCTACCCTCTTTAAAGTGTTTTTGAGAAGGGCCTTCTGGTAACACACAAATGTATAGGGTTAAAGTTAGCTATTGGTTGGGCGTTCGTGAAATAATTGTTTTGTCATTATTCAGGGTTATAACGCAAAACTTCTGAACCGAACTGTAAAATCTGAGAACTTATAAGATCGTGCACTAAAACTTCGCCACGTCTCAAGGTTTGGAAGATCAGCGGTAAGACAAAATGGCGTAAAATGAAATTCGTAAAAGCGAGATCCATTCGACCGCTAGATAGTGCATTTGGTAGATAGTGTGAATATTAGATGTCTCAATCACGCAAAGGATCAAACACTCGATAGTAGACGCTATTCTGTCAAAGAAATTGACCAATAACAGACAACGAAAAGGATTCCACGATCGAAAATTACCTAGCAGTTGAAGACTGCCTAACCTAACCTAACCTCATCCCTTTGATGTCATGCCCGGGGATGTGTCACAGACGAGTTTGATGGTGGCAGGGATTGGCTCCTCCCACTGCGAAATGGACTATCGAGTGTTTGCAACATCTGCGAAATGGACTTTCGAGTGTTTGAAAGCACCCGTAAAAGCTGTAATTTTTTAAAGCCGTAGAGAGTTACAGGGTAGTTCAAAAGTTTGAAGTATGATTATTTTGGTTTCTAGTAAAGATAGGAGGACATATTTAATGGTGTTGGATAGATTTGGAAACGGACTATATCAGGGTGTTCGTAAGTTAAATACAAAAATACAGGGTGTCCAAAAAACACAAAACGTAATTTTTAAACAAACTTTGGTGATATTATTGTAAGTTCTTATTTTGTCATAAAAATCGCACTTATTGCGGAACATATTTTCCTTTCCGAGATATTTTTTATTACAAATACGTGAATTTATATTTGATTTTTGGTGACTTAGAGGTTAGAATTACACTAATTGGGAAGCTATTAAACTATTTTAAACGAGTATAAACATACGAATGATATTTAAAAATGAAATGTAAAATGGCTATTTCATCAAACACTAAACTTTACTTATTAACACGTTCACTGCTACACGAATTTCGTACTTCCTATGCTAGGAGCTGACCTTTTATTTATTATATTTATAGTAGATGAATAGAAACTACTTTATTTTTTTAACCTTTCTACGTAATAATCACTAATATTTTAAAGCGAACGCACATGTGCGTCCATAGCACATAGGCTTAAAATTGGCTCGCGAAGCACGCAATATTCTGTGTATTGAAAACCCTCTCAATACGGGAGTTGGCGTGCGAAGCACGCAATAAACTTTGTATTGAAAATACTCCCAATACGTGGGTTGGCGTGCGAAGCACACTATGCACTTTGTATTGAAAATAATTCCAATACGGGGTTTGGCGTGCGAAGGTCGCAATGCACTGTGTATTGAAAATACTCCCAATACGGGGAATGCACCGTGCGTCTGCCGCTTCTCATAGTGTTCAGTGTCAAGCTGACACGTGCATCCTTAGCAGTGAACTTGTTAAAGCACTTCGTGGAACTTAGAAACTCAAACAATGGTAGTCTACAAAACATGAAGTAGTTAAATTAATTAGTTTATAAAAAGGTCATTCTTAAAATGGAATTAGAATTCGTTGCGTTTAGTTTTTGTATGAAGCTGTATTTCTTCCAAATAATTGTTACGTCTATACATGTTTATAATGGATTAAAAGCTGTCCGCTGAAGTGAATCCTATTAGCTTAAAAGTCTGCCAGGAACCATCGTTATTACATTATTATTTACTAATCTATGTACATAAATGAAATTGAAGTGTCCGACTGTGATTTCGTAATAATACTTTTTTCTAAACTCCTATGGTGAATCACACTTTACCAAAACCTAAACATGCATTTTTTAATTTTTTTTTGTGTCTGTTTTTTTGTCTGTCTGTTTGTTCGAGCTAATCTCCGGAATGGCTGAACCAATTTTGACGAAACTTTCATTTGCAAGTAGAGCACTTTTCAGAGAATAATCTAGTCAACTTTTTATCACGGAAATATTTATAATTCCTATTTAAAAATTTAAAAAATTTAAAAATTATGGACAAAATTAGGGGTTTTGCGAACGGAAGTGACACGTGACCATTATGGATAAAACAACTGGTTTGAATCGAAACTCTTTGACAAGTTCGTCTGTTTCAATTTACTGTATACGCTGGTGTAACCGTTAAATATACAGGGTGTCCCTAAAAGCCGTTGCGGGCTATACAGCATCGTATTGTACAAATTGAAATAAGTACAAAATGTTCAGTAAAACCTTTTCGAATTCGGCTTAGTTTAGTCGCAATCCGCCATTTTGTTTTTTGTACAAAATAATTAGTATCTAGAGAACGGTTTGACTGATTGAATCCATACTTGGCATGAAGTTTTACCTAACAATGTTATATCCCAAGAACAGTAAACGATTTTATTCAATCATGTGTTTCAAAATGACGGCTGTTTGAAAGTTTCAAACCTAAACTACTCAAAAACCGTACATTTTAACAAAAAATGCCAAGACACCTTTGTTGTAGCCCTTTTGATTCAGTATCGGATGGTGTAACTGCCAAAACAATCGGATGAAGGATAATAGCTGAGTTAAAGATAATGACAGCAAATGTACATCCAATATTGTAGGTAGTATTTACGTACTTTTTGTTGGACAAACCAAAGGCACATAACGTAACTATTATCCTTCATCCGATTGTTTTGGCAGTTACACCGTTCGATAATGAATCAAAAGGGCTACAAAAAAGGTGTCTTGACATTGTTTTTTTTTTAAATGTTGGTTTTTTTTTTAGTAATTTATTTTTGAAATATTCAAACAGCCGCCATTTTTAAACGGACGATTTTATTTAAAGGATTATTTTTCTTGAGCTATATCATTGTTAGGTTTAACTTCATTACAATCTCAATCAGCCAAACCGTTCTCTAGATATGAATTATTTTGTACAAAAACCAAAATGGCGGATTGCGACTAAACTAAGCCGAATTCGAAAAAGTTTTAATGAACATGTTTTACTTATTTCAATGTGTACAATACGAACCTGTAGCGCCCGTTACGGTTTTTAGGGGCACCCTGTATATCAAAACTGTATGCAATAATGTGAAATATTATATTACGAATCTGATTTGTAATTTGTGTGTTCGTTCGGGAGTTATGAGTAACGAACTGACGAAAAACGGGGGTTTTGCGTGTATTGGTACATAGCTAATAATATACGTAGGCCTAAAAGAGATAATAATATATAGATCAATTTTGGCGAAACTTACTGTGCGTTTAAATTAAAATAGTTTTTTTTTTTAATTGCGTTTAATGGTAAGGCACAATATGTACCTGATAGTCTTTTATTTATTTAATCAAATTTGCGAGCGAAGCCGCAGGTACAAGCTAGTGTAATACATGAAATAATATTTTTGAAACCTCCCCATGCATTTACTTTTAGAATACAATAATAATACGTATGAAATAATATCAAAATGGTTGTATTTCATAAATTACGATTTGTGATAACCTATGTCGCAAGTCCTAAAAACTTTCGCGTAGGAAAACTGTTTGATCCTTCTGAAAATAGAAGCTACGATTAAAATTAAGTCGTTTCAGTTATAGTTATTCCACATAGTTGTATTTCTCTTAAATAGAAGTATAATAAAAAGAAAATAGAATTAATTAATGTATTCTAGTCGAAGCGGTTATAAACATGACAAATTATTTTCAGATGATGATTACGAAAGAGGTTTTAAAAAGGGAAACGAGAATCAAAAATAATCCATACCAATTTGGACCTAAATAGTACTTGTGTTTACTTCGTACACGTTTGTTTTCTTAAAAATCAAGCCCCCTAGGCTGCAGAAAAGCCCACGTAATTCGTATTCAGGCCACGGCAGTGAAATCTGCGCATCGATTTCTAAAGATGACAAAAAAATATAGAAACGTGTTTGATGTATGGTGACAACGAGTTCCCACAATTAGCTGAATGTGTATTTGCATACAATGGTGCCAACCGTAACGGTCCATTACTCAAACGCTAGCGCTAAACATGTCGTATTAGGCTGTGAAACATAGTCCGGGTGATAATTTCAAAATGGGAAATTTTTTCAGTCTATAAAAAGGGAAATTTTGTGTTGAAATTATCACTGATCCACGTTATAGATAAAATCATTTAGGATGGCGCGTAGGGCGGGTAGTGTGAGTGAGACAGAGAACCTATCCCACCACACTTCCCCTCCTAAGTTAAGGCGGGACTTTGTACAGTCAACCCTAGTTATGTTATCTTGACCACAGTGGCGGTCAGAACGTCAGAACTCCGCAAAGCAGATTCCATCCAGCATTGGGCGTGCTTCCACTTACAACTCTCTGCAAAGTACACGGGTTATTGAAATGGAATAAACCTTATATATTTGTAATCTACGTGATACGCTGAATCTAACAGTATAAATATGTTGTAGTATGATAAATGTTTGGAATTTATACAATAAGAAATAATTCGATTTTTGAAATCGGGACTAGAAAAAGTAATAAAGCGTAAACTTTTTTTATTTTTAGGGTAGAAAGAAACTTCCAGCGGCAAACTTGTAGAAAATTAGTTGATCTACATTTTTTATTTCAAACATTTTTCAGTCAGACGTTCGGTTTGTTCAAAAATGTCTTTCAAACAAACGCAACAGTATACCTACGTTTGTACACAGTCGCACCGCGTGCTTTGTATGTTCGTCATTCAAATTAAAAAAGAACTGTGACAGGCAATGTATTTATTTATTACAGAGTAGTAATTTCCACTAATTTAAAAATACTTTGTTGATTATGAAACTTGTTGTGTAGAAAGTTTTCGAAGCGGTTGGGGACTAAATAATTCGATTTGAATTGGCTTTTCTGAGTGTGTGTTTTTTTAAGTACTGTAAGTAAGCACAACAAACATATATTTCATATTTTAAATTATACCTTATACTATACTAATATATTTATTATACAAGGTCATTTATACAGTATACAGCAACGAGGCTATGATATACAGACAAGACATTGTTAGATAACTAGACATTGCTGAAAAGCACTAACTTAGGCCTATTCGTCCGGTGGGACCGTGGGAGCAACGCGACACCTAATAATATTGGTTACGCTTATTTGCAAGCGATTTGTGGACAAACCAAACATCTGACTGAAAAATGTTTGGAATAAAATATGTAGATCAACAAATTTTCTACAACTTTGCCGCTTGAAGTTTCTTTCTACCCTAAAAATAAAAAAAGTTTACGCTTTACTACTTTTTCATGTCTCGATTTAAAAAATCGAAATATTTGTTATTATATAAATTCCGAACATTTACCAAACTGGAAGATATTTATACTGTTAGTTGCAACATATCACGCAGATTACAAATATATAAAATTTGTCCTATTTAAATAATCCTAGTACTGTGCAGAAATTTGTAATTGAAAGAGCGTCCAATGCTAAAAATTGCTCGGCGGCCCTCTAATCGATGGATTTGACACAGACTGTACTTTTCTTACAAAACGACAAAGGCTGGTGTTGGAGGGAGAAGGGCATTACTGCTTCTGCGCAAACCACGAGCCATTCTAAATGGTACTACCTATACCTCTGCTTCGTGGGATTTTTTGCAGGCTGATACACAGTTCGTCATTGAGCCTGTACGGATTTGTTTTTTTTTAAACACTAGGGGAGACCCTTCAGGAGAGACTTCAGGAAACGGTTCTATGGGTCAAAATAAATAGAAAATCAAGATTAACATTTTTTTTTCTAAACGCTTCGTTTTCGAGTTATCCGCCATTTTGTTTAGTATTTTACAAAATAATTCATATCTAGAGAAATGTTTCACCGATTCAGTTCAAACTTGGCATGAAGTTTAACCTAACAACGATCTATTTTAAGAAAAATAAGCGTTTACATGCAATCATGCGTTTCAAAATGGCTGCTGTTTGAAAATTTCAAACCTGAATTACCCACAAACAGTACACTTTAACAAAAAATTTCAAAATAGTGTTTTGAAGCCCTTTCAATTCCCTATAGGATGGTGTAACTTTCAAAACAATCGGATGAAGGATAATAATTGAGTTGTTATAATTGTGTAATAATTGGTTTGTTCAACCCGGCATCCTATACCAACACAGTAAACACAACAATATGCTGTTATTATCTTTGTCTTTAAAATGTAAGGTTTTGGGGTAATTTTAAATTTTAAAACTACTAATTACTATTTTAAAACGCATTATTTGATATAATAGTTATTAAAAAAAAATTATCATCTTTGACACCATTGGTGGAACGCTGTGCTCTTGCGATCAATTCTGGATCATTCTACAGCATCCTCGAACATTCTGGAACATTCTAGAGGATTCTGTCTGGAATATCCTGGGATATTCTACAACATTCGCTCTAGAACATTTTGGGATATTCTATAACATTATGGGAATTTTCCTGCAGCTTCTAGAACATTATCATTCTGTCTGAAACATTCTGGGATATACTAAAACATTATCTCTGGAACATTCTGGGATATTCTAGAACAATCTTGGAATATTCTGGAAGCTTCTGGAACATTCTGAGATATACTAGATCATTCTCTTGGAACCTTCTGGGATATTCTAGAACATTAGGGGAATATTTTTTAAGCTTTCAAAACATTCAGAAACATTCTCTCTGGAACATTCTGGGATATGCTAGAACATTCTGGATTTAAATTTATATAGTAATATTAAAATTAGTAATTTTCATTTTATTTATAGGGTTTTCAAATGGGCTAGTTCTATTAAGCGTTATGATGAGACACATCCATTTGTCGTTGAACATACACATATTTATAACATAAACATTATCTCTGGAACATTCTGGGATATTCTAGAACAATGTTGGAATATTCTGGAAGCTTCTGGAACATTCTGAGATATACTAGATCATTCTCTTGGAACCTTCTGGAATATTCTAGAACATTAGGGGAATATTTTTTAAGCTTTCAAAACATTCAGAAACATTCTCTCTGGAACATTCTGGGATATGCTAGGACATTCTGGAAGCTTCTAGAACATTCTGGGATATTCTATAACATTCTCTCTGGAACATTCTGGGATATCCTAGAGAATTCTAGGAATATTTTTAAGCTTCTAGAACATTCAGTTACATTCTAGAACATTTTCTCTGGAACTTTCTGGGTCTGGGAATATCCCGTAAGCTTCTAGAACATTCAGGAATATTCTGGTCAGTCTTGGCCACACTTCGACACTCGATTACCAGAAGCTTCACCAAAAAGAAGTCCGTTGTGCTATGCGCCTTTTTGTCACCCATATCTCCGGATCCAACCCCTACAGTTCAATGTCTTCATTCATCGATGGTTGATGAGGATGCTTGGGTGGGCTGCTGCGTTATAGCGGCACGTGCAGACAAACCGCGCCTACATTCACTATATGTATTGAAATTCAAAGAGTGTAGGAATGCCTCATTCGCGTCTTCAAATAATCCTTGCCTTTTATAATGACTGATTTCACGAGTACACCCACTCAACGACAAGCGGATGTGGAAAGTGAATTAGCCAAGATTGGATTCCAATTTTCTCATTCGAAGCCAACAATTATCCAAACACTTAGGTCAAGCCTAACCTAGATGCTAGTGCGCATGCGAAGAGTCTAGGCCTACTGACACCAATCGTATTGTTCGGCTTTGTGCCAAAACTCTTGTCCCGGTGTTTCCTTCGCCGGCGCTTTCCAAACGGTTAATTTGCATTCATTTCATCAATATCGGTTCCTTCTGTTGACGGTCGATCTTGCGCGGATTAAAAGTCGATGACAGGTTGACGTCTTTCGGAGCGGGACGGAACATTTGTATTTAAATCGACCGTTTATACGAAGTCGATACGGAAACAGGATGAGCTAGGTTAGGTTCGGCTGAAGATTATATTAATTTTATTTTAATGCGCGCGTTCTTTTAAGCATTCTTTCGTGGTTTTCTTTTCGAAGCGGATATACGAAATCTACATTTTTGCATTCATGTTTGCATATCATTTGAGTAACTGTTTGGTATTTTGAAAGCGTGCGTTGTTGATTGGAAATTCGGAATATATTATAAATCAGATATTGGTGACACGGAACAGGTCAAACAAGCGGGGAAATCCATAATCCGTTCCATAAAATCAAATGAATTGAACTACCAATTGGATTTTACTCGTAACTTTATTTTACTGTTTAAAAATTCGAAGAAATTTTGAAAGGATTACGTGAAATATTTCTAAATTGTATCATACCATCTCTATAATAATTCTACCACGCAAATTTGAGCAAATTTCCAAAATTATGTTTGCATATTTTAGGGGTTCAAGCAATAATTTGGGAAATTGATTTACTCACGAAGGCGTTGAATAAGTGTCTGTGTGTTCGAAATATATTAGTAGAATTTGTTTGCAACTTAGCTTCCAGCTTCGACTAACGCTTTGCTTCGTACCACTCGCAACGGAAAACTCGCTTTGAGTAAAACTTCGCTTCGCTCACAGCGTACAAACTCGGCCGTCGGCCTCGGATGCCCCCACCAGGATTTGAGCCTAGTGCTTTTACGGTATTTTACGTTATGATTGATTTTGGGGGAACCAAGCTGGCTATAAGGTCGTGTAAAAAAACAAATATTTCAAAATAATATCCTACAATATATTTTGTTATATAATCTCTCAAAAAAGTTTCATTTTAGTAAGAAAAATCTCTAAAATTTTTTAAAGTCCTGTCAAAAAACGTGCATCCGGTTGTTGGATTTTTTGGCTAACGAACTTGTCCGAGCGACTTCCAACGTGTGTGCCAAACTTTGGTCCAAATATGAATTAAATGCGGCCAGAGTTTATATATATGAAGGGCTGAGAAGCCAAAGGGTATAAGTGAAGTTAGTTATTGAGAAAACTCAGTTTAAAATTAAACTGTTCAAGTCCAGGTAAAACCATGATCACTAAAACTAGTACATTTTTAATTGCTAGATTCTAGATTAACACAATAACAAAGAATAATTTGATTTTCATCCTCTTTTGCTTTGTTATCAGCCAATATTTTATAAAACTTGTCACTTGTACAACTGGGCTAACACGTTCACTATTAAGGACGCCCATGTGAGCTTGACACTGAACACTATGAGAAGCGGCCGACTTACAGTGTAACTTACACTGACAACCCCCGTATTGGGAGTATTTTCAATACACAATGCATTGCGTGCTTCGCACGCCAACCCCCCGTATTGGGAGTATTTTCAATACACAATGCATTGCGTGCTTCGCACGCCAACCCCCGTATTGGGAGTATTTTCAATACACAATGCATTGCGTGCGTCTCACGCCAACCCCAGTATTGGGAGTATTTTCAATACACGATGCATTGCGTGCTTCGCACGCCAACCGCCGTATTGGGAGTATTTTCGATACACAATGCATTGCGTGCTTCGCAC
>JAGFPH010004200.1:45782-56444 GCA_018207615.1 Philaenus spumarius
ATGCATTGCGTGCTTCGCACGCCAACCCCCGTATTGGGAGTATTTTCAATGCACAATGCATTGCGTACTTCGCACGCCAACCCCCATATTGGGAGTATTTTCAATACACAATGCATTGCGTGCTTCACACGCCAACCCCCTTTCAATACACAATGCATTGCGTGTTTTGTTAGAGTAAAGTATTTTTGTTGAACCTTCATGGTTTTCTTATTTAATAGATCAGATCAAGCTCACAAGAGAGTAAGGCTCTATAAACTAAACTAAAAATGGAAAAATATAATAAATAATACTGTAATTCGATCACGCAGCTGAACCGCTGACATAAGTCTAGCGAATTTCCAAAAGACAATTTATACGTTTTAGGGTTTCAACCAACAATTTGGAAAATTTTTCTACTCATGAAGGCGCTGAATAGTTGCCTACGTGTACAAAGTGTAATAGAATTAGTTTGCACATAAGCCTCCAGCTTCGACTCTCACGCTGTTTCGTTCCGCTCGATTGGCGAGTTTGCAACTTGACCTTGAAACCTCGAGTTATATTCGCTTCGCTCGCAGCCTACGAACTCGGCCGGACCAGAAGATGTCTCCACGGTAGAATCCCCAACGTGGTACTTCTATTGAATTTAACTTTTTGATCGATTTTGGCGCAACCAAGCAAGCTATGAGCTCGAAACGCAGCCAAATATGTTTCAGGTTTAACGAATTAAAATGTTAAACGAAAGTATCGATTCGATACTTTTTCTGTAAAGAGGGTATGTAAACCTGCAAAGCGAGTTCGTCCGAGCTGTTAATCATGTTCTGTGTGCCAACCACACTATTGCAACCAAAAACATCTACACTAAAAACTCCGATAGTACGCATTCACTACAAAGATGTGTAATTTGTAAACTCCTTGATTACGGCATCTAAAGTCTTGACAAAACAATTAGACAAAACTTCTCCGTAGCTAGCAGCACCGTCTCAGTGGCTTATGCTCAAGTTTACCTTGAATAGTGCTGGAATACCATGATCTTAATTACCCGAGTTGTTTATACTCCTTGACCATATCAGGGGAACCTTCGGTCCCATTAGTGTAGACCGTGGCGTGCTCGGTGAATGAAGATAAACTACCGACATTCGGGAATTGCTTCGCTGTGACGTCAACAAATTGTTTTAAGGTTTTGAATAGAAATTGCATACTTTTAATAATGTTAACATTATTAGCGAATTTCCATAGGAAATGTGAGCTTTTGCAGTGACCCTTATGGTTAAAAATAAGATCGGAGGTAGTGAATGAGCACCGATCACGGTCACGGTTTGGGGTTTCGTTAGAAATTATGTATATGCCGTATGTACATATGTGTTCGCACTCAAACTGCCGCATTTTAAGTCCGATTTGGTCCAAAGTTGGTTCAATCGTTGGTTGTCTATGTCGCTAGGACGAGGTCTTTAGCCAAAAAATCCAACAAGCGGAAGTAAAATTTTTTGAGACTTTTCGAACGAGAATTTTACGTTTTTAGGGTTTTATCTAACAAAATTAATGTAGGATATTATTCTGCACATTTTGTTTTTTTATACAAACTTATAGGTCCCTTGGTTCCCCCGAAAATACCATAAAAGTACTCGGCTCAAATCCTCTAAGGGAATTTTATCGTTGGTCTTTCAGTGCTATGTTGTATAGACTATAGACAATATCAAGGAATTATGTTTTGAGTTTGTAGACGATAACGCGGTTATCTTTTGAGCTACTGGAAAAATACAAAAAACCGTTTTGTTTGGTATACACTTTTTTTGTAGAGTTAGCGGTTTTACAAATATTTGAAATTAAACATTTTAAATGGCCGTCATTTTTTAAGTATACAAAACAACGATCTGGTCTTTTGTGCAAAGATAACAGGTTACGTAACAAATAGGCATACCAGATTTGAAGTCAATATACTTTTTAGTAAAAGAAAAAAAACGGGGGATAACTAGAAAACGCAAAAGAATTTTCGGGTCTATGTTTATTAGATTTTTTAAATTATTTTTAGTAGTAGAATGGCCTTCTAAAATCTTTACCTTTCCTTGAAGGACATCCAGTATACTCAATACACTAAACTAGCCATCTAACAATAACAAGAACCATGGCAGAACTACAAAGCTCCCGAACACGGTATTACCGTACAGCACTAGCATATAAAGTACCAACTTCTCATCTGTTTTCTCCTGGAAATTAAATAATCTATATATATAAAATTCAATGTATGTCCGTCTGTTTGTACGTTTGCCTGTTTGTATGTTTGTCCTTTATGTGTTACCAAACCGTCCATCCGATTGCTTTAAAATTTTGCATAGTAACATAGGTTAACCCTGGGAAGGTTTTAGGCCATTTACCAAAGTCCTAGGACATTAGGGCTACGCCCCAGTGGCCCTCAAAGTTTCAATGTTAATCTTATGGAAGGTCAATCTTAAGGAAGAAGAAGAAGAAAGATTTCTTTTGATTTTATCAGGGGCACAAAAAACAGCTGTTCGTATGAAAAGCTTAAAACAGCTGATTTTGATCAACAACAGATTTGGATCAAAAATTGAATATAAGTTTAGGTTAGGTCTACAATGAACAAAAACACCAATTATTGGGCTAATTATTTAAGATATATAAAAGCCAAATACCACTTACTGACTGAACACTTAAAAAGAATACAATTACGTTAAAAAGACTGAAAATACCAACCACCACGGGCAATACCGTACGGGTCAGCTAGTTTACAATAAAATTAAAGTTATTTTTCTTATAAAGTAAGTTAACAGTTTGAATGACTAATTTACTGTTAAATTATAACCTATAGTTTTTTTTACCCCAAAGCAGAAACACAAGAAATATTTCAAGATTGAATCCTCGTATTGTTGCATCAAGCCCCTCGAGACGTGAAGTTATAAATCCCGAGATCAAGGCTATGGATCCAGACGGTATAATCTAGATTTATAGTTTCTTGATTAAACCAATCTGGGTTTACTGGCTATAATACAACTTGGCATTGACCACGAGTGAAAGGTTCCGTCTTCGAATATAATATTGGTTTTGTTTTTAGCGAATTTCTATAGGAAAGATGATCTGTTGCAGTGGCCCTTATGGTGAGATCTAAGGTCACCTAATGAGCACCGATCATGGTCCCTAGAACTCGTTATGGGGTTTCATTAAAATGTATAATATACATTTTAATGAAACTCCATTATATTATACAGTGTGATTGAAAAGTCCCGGAACGGTGTAATATATTTTTTACCTTTATAGATAAAGTAATGAGACTTGGTATATCAATAATAGCCATAAATGTCTACTCTTTTAAGGTATTATCACTTGTTTATCCCTTAAGGGGGACGGCCCACGAGGAGTCAGACAAAATTCTTAAATAGGTCGAGTTTGGTATCAAATTAAAGGTCTTAGTTAGTAGAACACATTGCCGCAAACCGGACTTCGAAAGGTCCACTCTAACCAAAATGGCGGCCCTAAACGTGTTGAAATAAATTGACATAAAGTTGCTAATATCTCGAAAAGGAAGAATTTTTAGAAAAAATTTCGAGAGACAAAAAATGTTAATTTCAAAGTGCTTGACCTAAACAAAGTGCTCCAAATCAATTTCGTAAATTTTATTTTTAATCCTTCATCTTAGAAAATTAAAAAAAAAAATTACGAAATTGATTTGCTATGCTGCTATTTAAGAATTTTGTCTGACTCCTCGTGGGCCGTCCCCCTTAAGGGATAAACAAGTGATAATACCTTAAAAGAGTAGACATTTATGGCTATTATTGATATACCAAGTCTCATTACTTTATCTAAAATGGTAAAAAATATATTACACCGTTCCGGGACTTTTCAATCACACTGTATATGTATATATGTGTTCGCACGCTAACGGACGTATTTTAAGTCCGATTTGGTCCAAATTTGGTACACAAATTGGTCGTCTAAGACGCTCGGACGAGTTCGTTAGCCAAAAAATACTATAACCGGAAATTTTGAGACTTTTCGAACTAAAATGAAACTTTTTTTGGTTTTAATCTAAAAACAATACGTGTAGTATGTTATTATGCACATTTTGTTTTTTCACACGACCTTAAACTCGCTTATTAGGTCAAAACGTAAATTGATCAAAATTGATCAAAACGTAAAATATCATAAAAATACCCAGTTCAAATCCATGAGGGTATTCAAATCTTCTGATCCGAGGCCGACGGCCGAGTTGGTACTCTGCGAGCGAAGCGAAGCTGCCCAAGCAATATTTCCGCAGCGACTGGAACGAAGCAGTTAGTCGAAGCTATAGGTTTAGGTGCAAAGCAAATTGTACTAATATATTTTGTACATACAGACATGTCTCTATTCACGAGTAGACAAATTTTCCGCATTGTTGGTTGAAACCCTAAAAAACATTCAATTTTGGAAATTCGCTAATACTTTTTTTCTTAAAACTATCAAAATATTCCGAAAAGTGCGGAGGTCTGGAAGGAAGCGTTGAAATTAAAAACAGTGTCTCCGCGCTAATGAGGGGTCGACCGGGGACCTTGGGTCCAGCTTCGCTAAAATATTTTACGATCGATCCTGCGAGCGGAACTAAGCAGCGCGTGAGCCGGTGTTGTAGGGTGAGGGACAAATAAATTTCACTAATATATTTCGTGCACGCAGGCAGCCATTCAGCGCCTTCGTGAGTAGACCAATTTCCCAAATAGTTGAAACCCTAAAACATGTAAACAACTTATTTTTGGAAATTCGCCCAACTCACGTCAGCGATTCAGCTGCGTGGTCGAATTATTTTCCATCTAGATCATTGATCTTATTTTTTAAAACTTTCAAACTGCTGTCAACGTTACATTTTTCAATGTGTTGATTCGCAAGGAAAAAATCTTGTGGTCTGAACGAAGGTGTGACACCTTAAACTGTAAACGTATTATGTAGGTTAAAGGTTTTTTTTTGAACTCACGATTTTTATGAACCTTTTTAGGTATGACGTAGCCAGGAAAACTTTCCGGGGGGGGGGGGGGTCAGAACGGGGATTTGAATTAAAACCCTTTTAACACGTTCAGTACTAAGGACGCACATGTGAGCTTGACAATGAACACTATGAGAAGCGGCGAACGCAGAGTGCATTGCACGTCAACCCCATATTGGGAGTATGCTCAATACACTATTCATTGCGTGCTTCGCACGCCAACCCATGTGTTGGGAGCACTTTCAACACACAATGCGTTGTGTACTTCGCACGCCAACCACCGTATTGGGAGTATTTTTAATGTACAATGCATTGCGTGTTTTGTTAGAGTAAAGTATTTTTGTTAAACCTTCATAGTTTTCTTATTTAAGGGCCTTCTATACCTTGCGTAAAACAGCAAAAATATGCACTTCGTATTACCGTGTTTCGGACGCCGTTTTTCAACCTAAAAAGTTGTGAAACATCTTAAACTGTTCTTAAAGGCTTTGTGCTTTTGTCTTATACCTCATAATTGAAAGAAATCGTCGGCAACTCCTTTTAATCAACAGTTTAAATGAGTAAAGATTTATTATTTTTAACGCATTTTTTGGGAGTTTTAAGCAATAATTTCCATATTTTAAGGTAACACGTAAAAAATATAAAGCCTTCTTTATAACTTAAAGTAGTTTCCCAGATTATTAATTTATAAATAGAATCCGAAACACGGTATTACGAATGCATGTTTCAACGATTTTGCGGCTTGAGTCAGGCCTTTGCATTGAAATCATACTGTACACTCAGGAGTTTTCTTCAAGGTATAGAAGACCCTTAATATATCAGATCAAGCTCACAAGAGAGTAAGGCTGTAACCTACTCCATCCATGTGTATTGTACGTTGTAGTTTAATGGAGTAAATCTAAATATCAGTATGGGTACAATGCACAATGATGTAAAAAATGTTGCTGGATCCTCTGTTGTGTTGTCTGTTTTATAATTTAATTTGCACTTTTTAAACGTAGTATTAATTTTTAGTACTAAATTTCGGGATTTCGATTGGGGATTTGACCCCCTCCCCTGGTTACGGCCTTGAGGTATGGCCTTGTTGATCGTATTTTTGTTTTTGCAATGGGGTATATCTCTTTTAGCAATTTATCGATATTTTGCTGTCAATATTGACAATGTTTTAACTTTATCTATAGATCTACTATTTAGGGAGTTTTTTTTAATGAAATTCATACAACTTTAATAGTGACGTCTTTTATGAAATTTGTGTTACACAGCCATATTTTTCGAAGCCATAACTTTTTTCACTTTCATTATTATGACTTTTATACATGTGTAGGTTAAATTCAAGCATCTACCTAGAGCGCAAACTGATCTATCCCGCTGGGTCTACACACTTTTATAGCAGTGTTGTGATATTTTAGATTATGTTTTAAATTAGTTTTATTTGTCGTTTTAAATTATCGGAACGTACAAAAGTCCCACGGTAATTTCTCGTCTAAAGATCCATTGAAATTCTCAGTCAGTTCGTCTAGAATTCTTGATTCCATACGAAGACAAATAACACAATATACAGCCAGTACGTGAGTCACAACCATGTTGGACAGAACCTGTAGGACATCGCCCAGAAATCCAAATAGGGAGACATTACCTCCTTCCCAGTTTTTTTACGCTTTCATCACGCCTGAAATGAGTAATTCCGAGTCCTTTCCCAGAATGCTAGTCGCGGAATGATCTAATTACAGGATAGTTTGTGCTTTTTGTCGATCCGATTCACCCGCAGCGAGACCGCGGTAATCGTCGAGGAATGTCCTCACGAGTTTCTGGTCGTCCTTGGTACTTCCTTCTTTAGTGCTTTAGTTCTGCCGCCGGCGAGTCCTTTGTTAGTCATCGATACAACACGATTGTCCGTACTTTGATGATTTATTTAGATCTTTATTTGATGATTTATTTAGTGAGAATGGTTTGACAGTTCAATGATGTTACCAACAGCCTTTAAATATTTGTGTCGTTAAATCCCTCGAAGTATTGAGTGACGCCGACAGCGGAAACTGCAAACATTAGTGTGAGATTTTGTCATTGCGTATGTGAGATAGACTAGTCAACCCTTCAGCTCGTAGTGACCGTGTGTTACGACGTACTCTACACGTACATTGTTTTTTTTTAGCTAAATATGGTAGTAAAATTTAACATCTACAGCTCAAGCTTAGAACATAATCTTGTCAGCTTGGAAGCGAGCCAACCACCGTTGGTTCCACTTCCGCCTTCCTACCACAAACATCAAAAGTCTGGGTATGTCAGACATGCTTTAAGCAAGCTTTTAGGTTTAACGTGCATAACGTGGCTTATCTCTGGAACGGCAAAACCGATTTTAACAGAGATATACCTCACTGTAGGAAATGTTAATTGTTACGGAACTAACCTCTGTAAAACAAATTTTTTCCAAAACTAAAACATTGATTTAAAATGTAGCTGTAGAAAAAACTTCGCGTGTATCACGGCTGCAAAGTTTAATTTGTCACACTTGATTTGTCAACTGTTTATCTCGTGCGATAAACTCAACTTTGCACCCTAGATGCACAAATAAATATTATACAACGGAAATGCTAACATTTAAGAAATTAGCATGCAGATCTAATTTAGTCTCTATATCAAAGCCCACTAAAGAATACCGTTGAGGGACGGGCTTGTGTACACCGAGACCTTGAACGCTCCAATCGCTGTAGTGCGACGTTGTCACGTTCTTCCCACGCTTCTAACTGACTGCGGCGGACTCAACGCATTTATAATTCTTTAAACTGTGCGATCAAGCCTCGAGCAGTAAATACAAGGAGTGTTCGAGGCTAGTAGATATGGCAACGCTGCGCGCCCATTCTATTGGCCGCCTCGCAACGGTATTCTTTAGTGGGCTTTGATATAGTCACAGTATTTTCACCAGTATTCAACATTCAAATAGTATAACGTGCTTAAGTTGGCAGCTCAACTCTGTTACCTAAAAATGTTGTAGAGTCGTCTTCTACAAACATATCAGATGGGCGATCAGTTTACTTCAGATAAGGTTGAAAGATTGATTTATTATTTTGTTAGCTTGACATACCCACTGTTTGAAGGTCCTTGCACGCTATAGGACAACGCTATTGTCCATTCACAGTTTAGTTGATAGCAAGGGCCTTATGGAGGCTTGCCGCGCTACTACCTGACCTAACTACATCCGCTCCTATTCACAACCACATTAAATTGCAGTATGAATTTCCTTGTCTCGTTGTTTTATTCAAGATCCAAATTTTTCATTTCAGTAACGTACCTCATGTTTAAGTAAACCCTATTATGAAGTTTAAACGACAAAAAACTAACATTACATTAGTTTTATTCTAAAGTGTATTGCTGTATTGCTGTGCTATTTAAATTCTAACAAATTGTTAAAATTGTTTTTTGAAAGCAAATATATTCTCCCAATTAAAATAATTCACTCTCCAAATAATTACTACAGTACTATACATCAGAATTTAGGTCGTGATAGATAGTACAGCACCAATAATGCGCTGATGTTTTCTGTAAACTAAAGTTAGTGCTTATTTTTCTCAGTCCTTAATTCATAGTGATAACAAATTTTGAATTTAAAGATTTTTCCTAAAGTTTTTATATTATTATTCAGTTATGGCTGTACAATATTCGTTCATTTACTTTCCTACAAAAACAGCTCTTCCATCAAAATAAAAGTAAACTAATCAACTATTTTTTTCACTTTGTATTAATGTTCCACATTAATTCAAAGTATTCTTGAAAATATAAATATCAATAAAAACAATATCAAGGGAACATATTCCTAATAACTAGTTTGAATAAGTTTTGAGGTTGATGTTTTCATGCGTGCTACTAGCGTAAGATCTCCGTTTCAATAGCATGGACAATGCCTGCCCATGCTATCAACATACCGCTATCCATATTTCTATATGTTTTGTCCGTTCGATCCTTTGATCCACTCAGCTCTTATTGCATTTAAAAAAGTGACAAGTACTGATAGACATGTAATTGCCAATACATTACTTGCGACTCGTTACGGACTCCAGTAATCTGACTAATGTAGAACGATATACAAAGCAATCCACTGCCGTCATGATCTCCACTCATACATCACCTTTATAAATATTTAAACCCTGCGTAGGCCTACTAATGATCCTGTTGTCTTGCATTCTTCGATGAACAAACACATGTTTACGGAAGTCCTTGAAACTGGTTAAACTTATAGGCGGCTACATTCCTGGTTTGCGGTTTTATAATCACTTCTTTGTTAATATGACTCTGTAAATTGGCATTCTAGGAAATCGCCAGTAATGAGAAATGGAATTTTCCTTATCTTATAGGCGTTTTGCATGGTTTTCTTTCTCCAACGACGCGACGCAAAGAAAAAGGGGCTGTAAGGTTTCAAAATTGTATTAAAAAAAGTAAACGTGTTTTTTTAAACTCTTTTTAGCGAATTTCAATAGGAAAGGTAAGCATTTGACAGCAGTGACCCTTATGATGAGACTTAAGGACGGAATTGGTAAATGAGCAAAGATCAGATCAGATCAGTACACGTTTTAAGGTGCTATTTAAAACTTTCTACACAGAATGTTCATAAAGTCCCTTTAGTTAGTTTTGTTATTGAAAATAAGGTAACAAAACTTTGTATATATCTTGTGTTGCATAACAGAACACATATTTTTACACCTGAACCTTTATGATTTTGGGGGTTCTTGAGAGGGCTAGAGGGTTAAAATTTTCAAATATAAAGGTAGGTAATGTTATACACCATTGAAAACCTTACTAAAGGAATGGTGCAAACTAGAGCTTAGTATCTTGCTTCGTTTCAAAGTAATGGACAGTCTAAGTTCTGGAAAATGATATTGTTATCATAGCATCAAAGCAGGTTATTAATTTGTTAATATTAGGAATAAGTAGGTTGCATGTTATTTTCCTGAACTTTGATTGCCAATTAGGGGAAACCCCTGCGTGATACGAACGCCAACCCCATTGGGACCTTCTCTACACATAATCATGTTATGTTTTCTTTAATAATAACACAATAAAGGTGTAGGATTAATAATAGCCGCAAAACTAAGATGGTAAATAATGTTAAATGTTCAAATCAAATTATTTCGTACATTTTATGACAGAAGTGATAATAAAGGTTAAAAGAACCAGCAAAGCTCAGGTCTATACTTTAATAAAAACATAACATAAAAGTTAGAAATACAAATAATTGTTTAAGTTTTAAATCGGCTGATAATGGAAATATTATAGGAAGTAGCTGACTACTGTTAATATTATGGTAATAAATATTGGTGCTTACATTTTTGTTAAATATAAAGTATATTTTTTGTTATTTTTATGTTCAATAGATGCTGCTGTTTTTCAAAATAATAATTGCTGCTCCGCACGCCAACCCCTTTAATAATTAATAACTTATTTCGTATATTTTATAACAGCAGTTACAATAAAGGTTAAAAGAATAAGCAAGGCTTAGGTCTAAACTTAAGCAAAAGTTAAACTTAAAACTTAACCTAAAAGTTAGAAATAAATTCATTTTTTCAAAGCTTGAAATTAGCTGTTAATTGTCATATTAGAGCAAACGGCTGATAAGTGTACCCAAGCTACAAATTTTATTGTTATTTTTTATGGCGTTTCCATTGCCGTAAATAATTAATATAGTTTGTTATATTTTTATGTCCAACAGATGGTGCTGTTTTTCAAAAAGT
>JAGFPH010004200.1:56844-76214 GCA_018207615.1 Philaenus spumarius
AAAAATCATCCAATCTCAATAAAACAAAAACCATTGGAAAGGAAATGCTTCAAACATTAATTGTTTTGTAAAACGTATATTTACATACGTAATCAGTAATCATCGTTACACAGGCGTTGGCCATTATAGTTTAGCATGGTACACATCGTCTGGGATTGTATACTACGCATCAGTGAGTGTTTTGTGTTATTTGTTGTAATTTAATGAAACAAAGTCAAATACGTTTATAAAAAAGGTTATTTTAAAATGTTCAAGTATACAGTTCAATTCTATGATTTATTCTCTGCAATTTTTGTAATAAAATTTAATTTTTGGATAAAGCATATTATATTCAGCTATTTTATTTGTCAAAATAGGCCTGATTTTGTAGTAATAACAAAAAAAAGGCGTTTTCTATCAAATTTGTTTGAAATTGATGTATATTTTTATACACTTCTATTTAGAACTAATTTACAAAACTTCTGTATATTTTGGAAAAAAATATAAAAAATATTTACTTCTTTTTATGTATTTCTAAAGTTGGATTTTTTTGTACTGAACGTTTTTTGTTTCTGAGCTAATAACTTTTACAATTTTACATCAATAAATTTTACAGTTGCATATATAAGTTCTTGGGACTTTTTCTATAAAAAAAACTAGGGAACACTTTTGGATTGGGATTTAACTATATTATATTTGACGAATTTAAAAAAAAAAATGCGAAAACGGCAAAAAAGTTTTAATTAATCACACGATTTCAGGGTTAAATTGACATATTTATCAATCGCGAACTATAACCCCAGAAAGAGAAACATTATTAAATAAAATAATTTGTACTTGGAAAAAAAATTATAGGCCTATAATATATTGGGTATATTATAATTTAAATATTAGGTCTGTAAATATTGTTTTCTTACTGTAAAATTAAAGGAGTTTTAAAGAAGTACTTAATATTGGGCATATTGAAAAAAAAGATTATTATTTTATATTTAACTTCACAACGTGAGGTAAAGAAAAAATAGAATACTAGACTAAATATTATAATAGAAATATATAACTGTTTGATATAAGAAGAGTTTTGAATAATACCTATATCTTCACCCAAAAAGTTATTTGTTTGCAGAATGACCTTGGCAGGCACTCAGCTGCCAAATGTCTATAATATGTTTATACTTTGTGCACACCACACTCGGCACCCTCTATCGGCTCGTCTTTACATTGTACTAGAGCAGTAGTAGTCGAAATGCCTGGCTGTCAATAATACGGCACTATCACTACGATTAATGGGATATTTTTTAACACAATAGAAACAACAGATTATGTAATACATTTTTGGGGGAATCGTCAAATCTTCATATTTTATATTAATTTATAAACAGGATCAATGAAAATTCCCCCCCAAACTGTGAAAAACACCCCAAAAATTCTGATGGCGCAACTTGCGCCATGAAATCCTTCTGTGGGCACTCCTGCTCACGTACACAGACGTAAATTCACTTTTATATGAGTTGATTGCGTTTTTACTCGCAAAATCATGTGCTTACCACATCTTCTTGCTTGCCTACAGTCGTAGAATCCTTACGCTCGACTCGGTGTGACCAATGATCCACAACTGATGACTCCACACTTCAACATTCATGCAATGCTCGTCTACCCGAGTGTTATGCAATCGTGAAAAGTTAATTTGATTCCTTGTTGAATCAATTTACATATTAATTGTGATTCGGAAATTAATTTCATTTCACGATCAGTCGTCGGATCACGATATCGTGGATCGGGTTGCGGAAGCTGGGTGGCGAGGAGGTGCTTCCGCTTCCGTTTTTTTTCCCGATCACTCCATTGTTTCCGACTGTTGCGTAATGGAGGTAAATGCGAGAGTATTTCGTCGTTTCTTGCTTTAAACTTTCAGAAGACGAATCAGTTAGATTTTAGTATTTTGGAACAAAATTGGAAACTGTAACACTTATTGAAACAACTTGTTCAGACGTTGCTTTTTTTAGCGAATTTCCATGTGAAAGATCAGCTATTGCGGTGACCCTTATGGTGAGAAATAAGGTCGGGAGTAGTGAATGAGCACCGATCATAATTCCCCGAACACGTTATGGAGTGTCATTATTAATTATGTATATATGTAACGACCGCAATTTAAGTCCGGTTTGGTCAAAATTTGTCGCTCTCGTTAGCCAAAAAAATCCAACAACCGAAAGCACGTTTTTTGACAAGAATTAACTATGTTTTGAGATTTTTCGTAGAATGAATTTTTTTTAGTTTTATAAAAAAAATAAAAATGTAGGATATTATTCTGCACATTTTGTTTTGGGCGTGTGAAACTGCCCCGACATTTTGGGTACTTTTGAAACGATTAAACTGCCGGGACTCATTAAAGAGGATTAGGAAGGGTCGCCTCACAGGACTAGAAATTTTGAAATTGCCCCGAGCGCCCGGTCAGATAGTCGCTACGGGACTGGGGAAAAAGGGGAGTTGTTTAGGTTCGATTAACAAACTAAAAGCAAGCACTAACGAAAATCAACGACAAATGCTTATAATTCAATTTAAACACATTTTGTCCCTGCGTCCTGTCAGTGACTGAAGTCTTCTAAAACCAAACCAACCTAACCAAACCTAACCTAACCTAATATTTATTGGTATGCAAGGGGCTATGAAACTATTCGGAGGGAAATATCCCGTCAGGTAGAAAGTTGAGGCAATTTCAGCATTTCTGATCCCGGCGAGGCGACCCTTCTTGATCCTCTTTAATGAGCGGGGCAGTTTCATCATTTCAAAAGTATCTACAATATCGGGGCAGTTTACGTGTCCCCTTTGTTTTTTTACACGAGTTTATAGCTCGCTTCGTTCCCCTAAAATCGATCAAAACGTAAAATACCCAAAAAGTACGCGGTTCAAATCCACGTGAGCGATTTTACCGTTGGAGCGTCTTCTTATCCGAGGCTTACGGCCGAGGTTGTACGCTGCGAGGGAAGCGAAGTCCATAACACGAGGCCGCAAGGTCGCGGTGAAAACTCGCAAAACGAGTGGAAAGAAGCAGCGCGTGAGTCGGAGCTGGAAGTTTAGGTGCAAACAAGTTCTACTGATATATTGCGTAGAAGCAGGCAGCTATTCACTGCCTTCGAGAGTAGACCAATTTCCCAAATTGTTAGTTGAAAACGTAAAACATATAAATTCAAATTTGGAAATTCGCTAAACTTACGTCAGCTGTTCAGCTGTGTGTTGGAATTATTTGAATATTTGGTAGTTACCAAATAGAGCTTCGGACATATATTTTATGGTGAAAGTGTAGATAGAAACCTTTTTGTATAGCTTGAAGTTTTACTTTCCAATATATGAAAACTAAATGATAAATACATATTGAATACTTTTCCTAAAACTACCAAAATATTCCGATAACTGCGGGAAGTCCAGAATGAGTAATTGAAATTAAAAAAAACATACTATACAGTAGGAAATGGGTAATTGAAACTTTTGTGAAAACATTTCAATTCCTTAAATCTGAAACATATTTGGCTGCGTGCCCAACACGCACTTTATCGAGAGTGCGTTTGTTAATGTTGACGCCATCGCACAAATACGTAGCACCAACAAACACATCCAGATTAGATAGTGTCACTTCGAATTATATCAAGCAAAGAATAAATATCCACAACTCTCGCAACAATGCTTGACCTCGCAACCAATTTGTACAGTTGCAGTTGTGTGTGAATTGGTATTAATTGCTCATTGGCTGAACTCATGCTACGGTTACGTAAGGTCACGGACATTGCTGTGATTTATCCTGGTTAGTACGCTTATACTGCCATTTAGTCTGCGATTGGAGCAGGCCTGCCGACCTTTTGTCAAGCATGTAGTCGCTGCATGTTTTGAGGTTAGTTTTCTTTGCTGGGTACATATACAGAAGTGACAGTTTTCACGGTCGCCCATATGATATTTTCTAGGGGGGGTTAGATCGGGGTATGGGGTTTAACACGTTCACTGCTAAGGACGCACACATGTGAGCTTGACCACTATGAAAAGCCCGGTTGATGCAAAGTGCATTGCGTGCTTCGCACGCCAACCCCCGTTCTGGGATAATTTTCATGCACAGAGCATTGCGTGCTTCGCATGCCAATTTCAAGCCTATGTGCTATGGGCGCACATGTGCGTTCGCTTTAAAATATTAGTGATTAATACGTAGAAAGGTTCAGAAATCAAAAATAAAGTAATTTTTACTCATTTAGACTATAAATATAAAAAATAAAAGTTCAGCTCCTATCATAGAAAATACGAAATTTGCGTAGCACTAAACGTGTTAAGGAGTACCCTCCCCTCCTTCGGAAAAAGAAACTTTGACCTCACCAAGAAAATTTTAAAAATTTTGGAAGCCAATTTGGCTGTTCAGGTGCAATATTAACCCACACAGCGTTGAGTCTGTACCTTTACACCGTCAGTGAATACACAAAGACCTATAACACCGTGTATATATTAGTAGAATAAAATGTCAATAACCATTTTTAAGTAGTCACATTTATGATTTTGTAACCTACTGGCCGTAAAACCACTTAGAGTTGTCACAATTGTAACAAGTTTGGACTCATTTTGCGAGGCATAATATTTAGAGTTCAGTAATTAGAGTAAAAATTAAGTAAAGTTAACGGTTAGAAAAATGTGATTTTGTAGCACTAGGTTGGTGATTCTTAGAAGAACCATTAGCACCAGGTAAGCCGTGTTGTGTGTCTGCGCATGTGGGAGCGAGGGTCGATTTTATGGTTTAGAGCACACGTCTGTTTGGACAAAGTATAATTAGGTGTTTTTTTTCAGGTAAAAGACATTTTGCATTCGTTTTTCAAAAGATTAGTTTTACTGTAGTTTTACCTCGGAACATAGAAGAAGGAGAATCGGGTTTGAGTAGAAAAAAAAAAACATTTTAAAAACTACATAAAAAAAATTGTTTAGTAAACGACAGTTCTGTAAAATACTTAACTTTTGGCCAACAAAATGTGTAGTAAAATTTATTGCTTGTCCCTTTTGGTTTAATTATTGCACTCATCTTATAGTGTGTATAAAAACATCTAAAAGGGTAAACTGGCACGCTCTGCGGCTAGCAGACAGTTTTCTATGATTTGTAATACAAAAGTTGGAATATGAATAATGAATAATGTTTTTCTATATTTGTTATTTGTCTTTAATGTTTTTTGTTAGAAAGGTTAAATTTTTGAAAACTGGCCGCCTGTATTTTTTAAAATGCAGGAAGATAGTTGGAAAATCTCTTCTCTGACTTTTTATTTACCTTTAGAACAACTTTTTAACGGTCCCCTCATACCCTCTAACTTGAAAATGTGTAAAAAATATAACAAATATGGCTTGTGATGCATCAAGAAAACCCTTTGCAGCCCTTGAATTTCCGTATCAAGAAAAAAATAGATCGGTCAGTTGGTTACCCTTGAATGTATCAACCAAATTGTATTGGATTTATGATAGCTTTAACGTGTAAGTTAAAGTCGATTAAAGTGCACCGCCGATGACCAATATTCGAACGTAGGTGAGACTGACCCCGACTGCAACGCTGTGTGGGTTAGTGGTGCAACGGTAAACTACGCCTATAGCTTGTTCCGAATTACACTTCCTGTAAGACACACGAATGGGTTTTTATATTGACTAATGTAGATTGAAAAAATTCGAATTGAGTTAAAAATTTACGTTTCGATAGCCGCCACAAAATTTGAGTATACGTTTATTTTTGAACACCTGCTATTTAGCTGAAGAGTCTTTCCTCACCAATTTCCAAAATTTTGTAAACAAATTAATGTTCAATTATAACAGGATAGTATAACATATGTTTAAGCATTTTACCTGTCAGATTGTCTTTATTAACAAAATTAGATTTACTGTTTTATATTTATTAAGTTTTTAGTTGTAGCTCATGTATCACTGAGGATGACGACTTTGTCGTTGAAACGCGTTTGATCATTAAACGTATGTGTGTGAGAATTAGTGTATTGTTATTATTATTTTTAATTATTATTAACTAGTTCAGAGGCTCCTAGACCATATTTCAACCATCCTAATTTAGCTACCCCCCCCCCCCCCCCCAAATTCGTGAAATAATAATGAAACTAAGATGTTGTAAATCATGTACAAACAGCCAAGAAGAGACAAAAATGTGGACGCAATTAGAAATAATAACACTCAAGAAACGACAAATCAATTTAAGAGAAAGCGCGTTGATCTATTGGTGTATTTATTAAAATGGGAAGGATTAGAAAAATATAGATCTGAGTGTACAGTGCTTTGAATTAAAATTACGGGTAAACTTGTTATAAAAGGAAATATATAATTTAATGTTTAGAAAGTTGAGTAAAAAAGTTATGAAGTCATTAAATGTACGTGTGGCTTTTATACGAAGATGTCTAGAACGATAAAATGCACTGGAAATTAAATGTTAAACTTTCTAAGCAAACACATGTTTAAATGTAGTGTACAGTACATTGTAGGTAAATAAAATAGTAATTTTAAAAGTGCTGTAGGCAGCTTGTTATTTGGAGGCAGTTATTATATTCTGCAGACATAGTAGTCAAGTCTTCAGTGATCGCATCTGTCTTCCACCGTCAACATAAATTATGTCGTAACCAATCGCCATTTCCGTGAAAATATCAGCGTATATAATAATCTGTTTGCATTTACTTTACCGCGGGGGTTTTGGGGCGAAACGAGCTGGGGCGGAACCCTCCAGTCTGTCAAAGTTATTAAAGTTAACTTTTTGACATCAATTTTTAAAATCGTATGAAATCACAAGATGGATTGTCGCAAACTTTATACGAATGTATAAGTACTGTTTGTTGGAACTTTTTTTAGCCTATAGAATAGCTTGGTGATATTTGGAACAATATTTTCTAGACACCCTGTATATATTTTCTCTTGGTGTCTTTACTTTATGGCAATTAGCCTAATGAAGGCACGGGGGAGGAGCGTATAGTGCATGTAAACCCGTCACTAGTAAATATATTGAACCTATGCAACTGTGTTGGACGTTTAACCACTGTGCCGCACTGCTCTCCGGTATATAGTTTTAACCCAATGGAACAATGAACCATATTTCACCTATTCCCAGTGGGAACCCCTGTTATTTTGAAATAGTTGGTTTACTTGGTTGTTGTTTATTACTTGAGTTAGTGTCGTATGTGAGTGTATGTGACCTACGGTTGTAAATTCAGTATATATTCAGTTACAGCGTTTTTTTAACTTCCCGCTAAGAAAATTGAAAATTTTCTAAAATCGGGAAGTTATTGGTTTCACCCCGTTTTTCGAAAATCGAGTATTCATCAGATCTCGACGTTTTGAGGTCCTAGGAATCTTCCCTGACCACTCCCGAGAGGGTGTCACCCTGTCTGTATGTATGTGTGTGTGTGTATGTAAGTATGTGACCCGCTTATAACTTTTGAACGGCTTAACCGATTGGATCCTACCTAACGGCGTTCTAAAGAGTTCCATCAAACTTAGATTTCCTGAAAATTTCAACTAATTCGGACCGGTAGGTTCTGAAAAATTTCGAAAAAACTAAGAAATAAAAAATTTTCAAATCAGGTTTTTTTGGAATAACTTTTAAACGTCTTTACCGATCAATTCCAAAATCTAATCAGCTTTTAACCTTGAAAAGCGACGTCGATCGCTACCAGTCCGGTCAAAATCGGTTAATTCGTTCGTGAGATATCGTAAACGAAATAAAATAAAAAAAGCGTTTTTTCTCAATTTTTCATCAGAAAAATTTTTGTTGTCGATTCTTTCAATGGACTCGAAAAACTGCATCGATTGCCGCAAATTGCATAAAAATCGGTTGATTCATTCGCGAGATATCGTAAACGAAAGAAAATAAAAAAAGTGTATTTCCTCAATTTCTCCGAAACTTTTCATCTGAAAAATTTTTGTTGTCGATTCTTTCAATGGACTCGAAAAACTGCATCGATTGCCGCAAATCGCATAAAAATCGGTTGATTCATTCAAAAGTTATGGCAGTTCAAAATTTCCAAAAATAGTGTTTGTTGTAATTAAACTTAGCGGGAAGTTACATAGATGACCTTTAGGGTCAACCGTTTTCCAAATTTTGTTTAACAGTTTAGTCTAAGGGTCTGCTCCAGTAAACGAGTAAGCAACCGGAAACGCCAGCTCTTCTCTCTATAGCCGTATCTAAACAGTGCAATTTCTTGCAGCTGAGCGCTTTGACATTGCCTCATTTCAAACCATTTTATAAATACATCTTTTGTAATTTTAGTGCTGAAAAAAAAAAAAACTGAATATTCTTTATAAAATTGGGGATCCGGCTTGTTTTTCACTTTATGCATTTTTTTATTGTGTAAAGAAAAAAGTTCAAACTTGGAATTTCAAAAATGTCATGTCTTGCTCGCCTACTAGGCTTTTTTTAGAAGATCTTTCCTAGATGGTTATAATATTCTATCCTCGGTTTTCATGTTATTTTGCAACACTGGCATTCGCCCTGTCGGAGCTATCTTCTACACTTGATTCCACGTTTACCGTGCAGTACAGAGCGCCCATAAGCCATCTCTGTCCCAGTCAATCCTAATTCCCGTGAAAATATCTTAGTATTCAATAATGTAATTGCTTCGACGGAGTGAAGATACACTTTAGTATCTTTGCTATGTCTACAACAATGATTACATAGTATAAAACCTAGATAGACTATGGGAGGCGATCGGTGAAGCCGATCCGTTAGCAGAAATCCAAACCAAGATGGCGGCGCCGAGCATTACACCCTACACTGGATTCCACGTTCACCGTGCAGTACAGAGCGCCCATAGGCCATGTTATCCATACGACAGTTACAGCGATAATAGCCAACTAAAAAACATGCTACGCTCGGTCAGTTGACGCAACCCGCATGACAATAAACGTGATATTTCTTGTAATGGTAGTAGCATGTCTATTCTCCCGTAAGACTTGTACGGCAGGGTGAACGTGGAATCTAGTGTAGTAAAAGATCTGATATCAAAACAAACTTTACACCAGTATACAAAACATTACAAACTTTACACCAGTAATTTCTGTATCGACACTGTACCGGTGTATACTGATTTCTACTAAACTCTTCCAATTACTCGCAACAAACAGAAAACAATGGAAACAAAGAAAACCACGATTCGTAGACACTTCTGGAGGTTTCATTTCATCCGAGGCCAATACGACTTTCTATGAATACTTTCGTTGGCGGCAAAACGTCTTGATAAGATTAGTCGATGGTGCGTGAAAACGAAATGACTTTTCTTGTTCTGTTTCTGGAGTCGGGAGAAAGCGGCATCGGCGGCCGTGATCTGTCAACGTTTTGGTCAAGTGCGAGGGAATCCGTCCGTTACGGGGGCGTGTCCCGCCGGAGGTCATTTGCATATTAAATTAGTTGTAACTGGACCGCTGTGTGTTTACTGAACATGAGTGTTACAGATACGGGCACAAAGTTACGACCTTATGCCTTGAAAGATTACAAGCTGGATATGTGCGAATATTCCGAGTATTGGTTTTTAGGAATGTACCATTGTTTTTCTTTTATAAAGGCAACCCCCAAATTTGTATTTACCATAAACTTTTAGGCTGGGACAATAAATACTTAATAGTGAACGACAAGAAAGTCGTATTTAAATTCAATGTTGCAATTTAATCTATACTAATATTATAAAGAGGTAAAGTTTGTTTGTTTATTTGTTTGTTTGTTTGTTTGTTTGTATGTATGGGGTAATCTCTGGCACTACTGAACCTATTGAAATAAACGGTACCAGGAACTGGCACATACTTTCTCACAAACATATTTAAATTATTAAACAGATTCACAGTGACTTCAAAATTGTAGGTGGAGTAGGAGAGGTGATTTAAAGTAGGAGATTAACTAATAAATATTATTATTATTATCTAGAGAGAAAACTATTCAATCGATTTCGAACAAATTTGCACCAAACACGTAAGTTAGGGCTGTATAGATGCACGAAAAAAGATTTTGAAAATTTTTGAAAACAACCCCCTTTATGGCCAAAAAACCCTCCAAAATCAGTTATTATTATTATTATTAGCTAAACGAGAATTTTTAGAAAGATGCGGTTTTTTGCATATGGTAGGGTACGTTAAGGGCTACAAATAAGCCAAATTTTATCAAAATCGTTAGAGCTGTTTTTTTACAAAAAAATAATAACTGATTTTTTGGGTGGTTTTTTGCCATTAAGGGGGTTGTTTTTCAAAAATTTTCAAAACCGTTTTTCGTGCATCTATACAGGCGTACTGTACATGTCTGGTGCAAATTTGGTTGAAATCGATCGAATAGTTTTCTCTCTAGCTTTGTATACTTTTATTAAAGTAGGCGATTAACTAATAAATATTATTATTATTAGCTAGAGAGAAAAATATTCCATCGATTTCGAACAAATTTGCACCAAACACGTCAATTAGGTCTTTATAGATGCACATAAAAAGGTTTTGAAAATTTTGAAAAACAACCCCCTTTATGGCCAAAAAACCCCCCAAAATCAGTTATTATTATTATTATTAGCTAAACGAGAATTTTTAGAAAGATGCGGGTTTTTGTATATGGTAGGGCACATTAAAGGCTACAAATAAGCCAAATTTTATCAAAATCGTTAGAGCCGTTTTTTTATAAAAACATAATAACTGATTTTTTGGGGGTTTTTTGGGCAAAAAGGGGGTTGTTTTTCAAAATTGTTCAAAACCCTTTTTCGTGCATCTATACAGGCGTTCTGGACATGTCTGGTGCAAATTTGGTTGAAATCGATCTAATAGTTTTCTCTCTAGCTTTGTATACATACAGACATACAGACATACAGACATACAGACATACAGACATACATACAGACATACAGACAGACATTTTGTAAAAACCACTTTTTTGGACTCAGGGGGTCCCAAAACGGATATTTCCACAAAATTCTCAACATCGATTTTTTTTGCGATCACTATACTTTCTCTATACTATAGTATAGTGAGAAAGTAAAAATAGTATTACTAATAAAAAGCTACACCATCCCTGAGTAACATAGGCTATAATTCATTTCGATAAAAAACATTTTTTATTTCAATATTTATAAATTTAATCGGCAAAATTCTTAGGTTAGGCGTAGAATGATAAACCAATACATGTATTTGCATTTATTACCATAGCAACCAATTGAATAAAATAACACATAATATTTTTTCTCCAATATTTCCATTAACAGCTGATTTCAAAATTTGAAGCAATTATTTTTGAATTTCTAGCTTTAAGGTTAGGATTTTAAAGAGTAGATAGCAACCAATTGAATAAAATAACAGATAATATACTTGCTCCAATATTTCCATTAACAGCTGATTTTAAAATTTGAAGCAATTATTTATTAATAATTTCTAGCTTTTAGGTTAGGATTTTAAAGAGTAGACCTGAACCTTGCAGGTTCTTTTAACCGTTATTATAACTGCTGTTATAAAATATAAGAAATAATTTAAATTGAACATTTAACATTATTTACCATCTTAGTTTTGAGGTTATTATTAATCATACACCTTTATTATAAATAAAACATAACATATGTTTTTAGAAGGTTACGTTGGGGGTTGGCGTGCGGAGCACGCAGGGGTCTCCCCTAGTATAATATAAAGTAAGTCTAACAAGAAATAAGCGCACGCTTTGGATGCGTATTTATACGAAATGAATCATACGTATTTACGAAATGCTGTTGAAATTATTCGCCAATATGTTTTTTGTTTGCTTAGCGCTTAATATCTGTGAAAATATAAAACATATTGACCCTCAAATGTGGTGTACATATTTCTTACATAACCTTTTACCTTCGTATTAAAAACCAGAATGGTCTTTTGTATATCTACTTTAAAAATAGCGGTCATTTAAAATGTTTAAGGTCAAATATCTCTAAAAGATATAATTTTTCTTTTGTTTTACTTTCTCACAATGCTATAGTATAGAGAAAGTATAGTGATCGCAAACAAAATCGATGTTGAGATTTTTGTGGACCCCCTCAGTCCAAAAAAGTGGTTTTTACAAAATGTCTGTCTGTATGTCTGTATGTATGTATACAAAGCTAGAGTGAAAACTATTCGATCGATTTCAAACAAATGTGCACCAGACATATGAAGTAGGTCTGTATAGATGCACGAAAAACGGTTTTGAACAATTTTGAAAAACAACCCCCATTTTGGCAAAAAACCCCCTAAAAAATAAGTTATTATTTTTTTATAAAAAACGGCTCGAACGATTTTGATAAAATTTGGCTCATTTGTAGCCTTTAATGTACCTTACCATATGAAACAAACCGTATCTTTCAAAACATTCTTGTTTAGCTAATTATAATAATAACAGATTTTTGGGAGTTTTGGCCAAAAAGGGGGTTGTTCTTCAAAATTTTTAAAACCGTTTTTCTTGCATCTATACAGGTCTAATAGACGTGTTTTGTGCAAATTTGTTTGAAATGGATCGAATAGTTTTCTCTCTAGCTAATAATAATAATATTTAGTTAATCTTCTACTTTAATATCACCTCTCCTACCCCACCTACAATTATGAAGTGACAGTGAATCTGTTTAATAATTTTAATATGGTTGTGAGAAAGTATGTGCCAGTTCCTGGTACCGTTTATTTTAACTAAATTTACAAAAACTGACTTCAGTTGGAAAAAATAAAATATTAATTTTTTAATAACAAACAAAACTCAAAACATATATTTTTATTTTTGTATTGTGTACAATATAGACACAACAATAATAGAACAGAAATTATTTATTTTTTAGTTTTTAGCCGATAACTCTGGAGCTGCGGGATAAATAGAAAAAATCGTTTTGGTTATTATTTAAAAAAGTATATCTTTATTTGTTTCTTATTATTTGTTATTTTTTTCTGTAAAGTTAGCGGTTTTAGAACTAAATATTTTAAATGGCCGCCATTTTTATTTTTGTACAAGGGTAAAAGGTTCCAGAGATATTTAGTGTTAAGTAAAAAAAAAAAAAAAACACAAATTGGTGGATAGTTCTAAAACTAATCACTTTCGGACATATGTTTATTTGACTTTTTTTCTTATTATTAGTAGTAGAATCGTCTCTTAAAAAACTTTACCTTGCCTCGTGGACGCCCTGTGTATAGCCCGAGAGCTCACAACCATGGTACGAGGTGTTATTGCCACTTATATATATTTTCAAAACAAAATATATATAAATGCGAGAAGTTTTGTTAAATCGACAGCACAGGTCGAGGGGATAAGAAAAAAATACAGATAATTATTAGAATCTGACTGTTCAACTTTGCAATACTGGGCACTGTTTTTGCATGACTGGGCATGCGCGTTACACTTTACTTATTCCAGTCGGACATCACTGTAAAATATTATCTGCAACTGTGGTAAAGAACACCTTGCCACGTTTTTTAAGAATTTTATCACGCCATCATACAGTAATGCCTTGTTGTTATTTATCTGAAAATATTTTAGCCTTATTTACATGTTCCAAAAGATCCCATAAATATTGCTTACTAGGGGAAACCTGCGTGCTCCGCACGCCAACCCCGATGGAACTTTCTATACACATACTCATCTTATGTTTTCTTTATAATAAAGGTGTTTTATTAATTATGATCCCAAAGCTAAGATGGTAAATAATGTTAAATGTTCAAATCAAATTATTTCGTATAGTTTATAACAGCCGTTATAATAAAGTTAAAAGAACCAGCAAGGCTCAGGACTACACTTTAATAAAATCCTAACCTAAAAGTTAGAAATACAAATAATAGCTTCAAAGTTTGAAATCAGCTGTTAACGGAAATATTGGAGCAAACAGCTGTTTTGTCTGTTATTTTATTCAATTGGTTGCTATGGTAATACATTTAAATGCATGTGTTAATTCATCAGTCTAGGCCTAACCTAAGACTTTTCCGACTAAATTTACAAATAGTGAAATAAAAAATGTTTTTATCAAAATGAGTTATAGCCTATGTTACTCAGGGATAGTGTAGCTTTTTATTAGTGAAACTATTTTCAGTAGTTCAAGAGATTACCCCCTACATACAAATCAAACAAATTTGACCTCTTTATAATGTTAGTGTATATTATGTATCTTTCGTGGAATACTGCAGATATAATGTTTTGTCTGAGTATTTACTCTAATAACATTGACGCGTATAACCTTCACCAACTGCATGTCTAATGTATTGTGTATTTTGTTTAGGCGGTGTCAAGGTGTCCGTCCAGCGTGTCCACGCTGACGGAGCGGATATCTGGCCTGGACTGGTCCTGGCCTAGCTTCAGCATGCCTGCAGTCAGAGGTCGGAAAGGCTGGTGCGGATGTTTACAGGTAAGCCTACATCAGCACTCTTCGCAGATTTTAGAGGTTGAGGAAAGCTAGATTATATAGAAAGGTCCTGTAGTCAAACTACAGAGTTGTTTTCGTCCTGGAAGAGTAGTTTACGCCTCTTCCGTGAGGACTCTGATTCGAGTTAAAAATCTTGCGCCAGTAATTAAGGTCATTAGTAAATCGCCATGTTTTACACTTTTCTAGAACGTTATTAATTAAATGTTTAAGAAAGAAATATACGTTCCAAAAGTCAGGTTACAGTTTTAAATTAAAATAATAGCTTTAGTATTCAAATAAAAATACACTCCCTTGTAAAATTAAAAGAACATATCTTGGATTTTTTTAAATTATGTTTTGAATAAAATCAATTCCAAATGGAATTCATTTTTCACTTGGCAAACCTGTGCTCCCAAAATAACATTGTCCATTATTTTTCGTAGGATTTCCGGGCCTATTGTCACTTGATTGGTTATCGGATATTGGCTTTCAGCTCTTCCAGGGACCCTTTGTTTTGGTATACCTTTCCTTTAAAGAAACAGTTAATTTGTGATAAAGTCTCTGTCTTGTCTTACCAATTCCTGGTCTGAACGGCATATGTGAGCCGTTTCGAGTAATCTGTAACC
The DNA here is from genome assembly GCA_018207615.1 of Philaenus spumarius. Lineage (NCBI taxonomy): Eukaryota > Metazoa > Arthropoda > Insecta > Hemiptera > Aphrophoridae > Philaenus > Philaenus spumarius. The sequence continues at coordinate 71,777 of JAGFPH010004200.1, forward strand.
TTGAGTTGGACTTTGTGAAGAGCTTTAGGTCCCTTTGAATCCTCAACAGGGAGGTTCAGGACACGACCAACTGCCGGGTGGAAGTTCTTGGTTCTTCCCGAACACTTTGGGCTACACGTTATGTGTTCTCCAATTAGCGCGCGGGGTCTTACGGCTCGAGAAAGGTCTGCCACCGACCCCTGTTGCTCAAATCGGCTGTACAAATTCACTATGACCTTCCTGTGGAGGGGCGTTCTGACTCCAAAGTGCCGGCCAAAAACTCGCCGAGACTCCACAACTGAATGATTGTGTTGAATGTAAAATTTAACAGTTTTAGGTTTTTGAGAAATTATTTTACATGAAATGAAGGAAGAAGTTTTATTTATTGCTGGTTAGAGTCGCTCAGGATTAAGGAACAAGTTTGGAAAATGTTCGGCCCTGGCTTCGTATCGCAGCTCTCTCTCTAAAATAGCGAATAGCCACTTTGCGCACTTGTTGCAGAAAAAGCTATTCCAACTGCGAAGTAGTTCCAAATAGGTTCAAGGTTTCTGAAATTACCTTAAACACACTATCGCTCCCAGTAAAGCCACTTTCTCTGCTAATCGCGGTTGTTGGTGAAATTTAAAGCGATAACTTTGTCTAACACGGTTGTACGATTAGGCGTACACAAGCACAGATAAAAGAATTACTAATAATTACTAATTACTAATAATTCTTTTATCTGTGACACAAGTCAACATGTGATAAGGCAATATCACTACTGAATCCAGTTCACTGATACTCGAAAAAAGTATGCAATATTTGATCACAAAATTGTGATGTCAAAATAAGAAGACCATTGAGTGCTTCACACGCCAACCTCAGTGTTTGCACAATTATAAGCTAAATAATTTAACGTCGTATATTTTAGGTTGCACGTTGTTCTTGTACAGAGTTTGAAGAAATTCCGAGGGTTTTCATATTGGTCAAAATAAAGAATAGCTTCCTCGTTTATTTTGCACAGCTATCCGCAGTTTAGTTGTTTTTTTAATAACAATATATACAGGATATCCCGTTAATAAAGTGCCAAAAAATAATTTTATGACTCAAAATAAAGAGAAAATCTATACTAATATTGTAAAGAGGTAAAGTTTGTTTTTATGTAGGGGGCAATCTCTGGAACTACTGAACCGATTGAAAAAATAGTTTTACTAACAAAAAGCTACACTATCCCTGAGTAACATAGACTATAATTCATTTCGATATAAACCTATTTTTATTTAAATATTTGTACATTTAGTCGGAAAAAATTCTTAGGCTGGGCCCAGAATGATAAACCAACACGTTTATTTACATTTATTACCATAGCAATCAATTGAATAAAATAACTGATAATAGCTGTTTGCTCCAATATTTCCATTAACAGCTGATTTCAAAATTTGAAGCAATCATTTTTGTATTTCTAGCTTTTAGGTTAGGGTTTTAAAGTGTAGACCTGAGCCTTACCGGTTATTTTAACCATTATTATAACTGCTGTTATAAAATATAAGAAAAAATTTGATTTGAACATTTAACATTATTTACCATCTTAGTTTTGAGTTTATTATTAATACTACGCCTTTATTATTAATAAAACATAACATATGTTTTTAGACGGTTCCGTTAGGGGTTGGCGAGCGGAGCACGCAGGGGTCTCCCTTAGTCAAGAATACAAATGTTTCCAAAAACTCTTAGTTTTCCAGATATCCGCCATGTTATTTATTTAACAAAATAATCCATACCTGGAGAACGGTTAGACCGATTGAGTCCAAATTTAGCATGGACAATAACCTAACAGTGATCTGTTTTAAGAAAAATATACGGGCAAACCCAAGCCTGCGTTTAAAAATGGCGGCTGTTTGAAAATTTTAAACCTGAATTACCCATAAACCGTACATTTTAATAAAACATGTCAAGGCACCCTTTTTTGTACAAAATTTGATTCCCATCAGTGTATTGCACTATTTGCTTGTAATAACATTAAACGTACCCACCATATTGTTGTTTACTGTGTCGGTATTGAATAAAGCAATTATTAAACATGTCTTAACTATTATCCTTCATCCAATTGTTTTTCCAGTTACACCATCGAATAGGGACTTAAAAGGGCTACAAAACGTTATCTTGACATTTTTTGTTCAAATTTACTGTTTTTGGGTAAGTTAGGTTTAAATTTTTCAAGCAGCCGCCATTTTAAAACGCAAAAACGGAGATAATCCTACATTTTTCTTTACGTAGTATAGATCATTGTTAGGTTAATCTTCGAGCCAAGTTTGAACTCAATCGCTCATACCGTTCTCTAGACATGAATTATTTTGTAAAATAAAACAAATATCCGATATCTGGAAACAAAGCGTTTTTGGAAAATAGTTATTCCTTATTTTCCCCCTATTTTGACCCGTACAACCTTTTTCCGAAGTTTGGCACTTCACTTACGGGACATCTGTATATATCACATTTTAGAAGTGAACACTTTTCTATTACGAAATGTCTTGACGATTTTGTTAATAGATCTGTTTGTTTTTGCCATTAATTGGTTGTAAAATTTCCATTAGTTAAGTGATCATCAGAATCAGACGTACCAGAAATCAGAAGCAATACATTACGAAACGTACAGTTTTCATTCGAAACATAAAGTATTACCGCGTAACTACTAATGTTGCGCAGTTTTTCTTATACAGTAGATACTCAATAAAATAGAGAACTACAATTTTATATCTGGTCTTTCTATTGTATACAACAATCCTGTCATTCACGCAAAACTCATCCTAATCTTGATTACCGTGAAAACATCAGAGTATACAATATTCTGTTTGCATTTTCTTACCAGTCGTCACAGACGTCGGTGAGTTAAGCGAGCATAGGTGGAGCCTTCTTGTACTCAATAATTTAATGTTACCTTATTCGGACAGTCACTTGACTTCTTGTCAAACTTTCTAAGAGGGCATGTTTCAAAGCCGTAACTCCAGCATCAGGTCTTTAAAATATCCGAAGATGTCGCACATTAAAAACAAAGTACATTATTGTATAGGCAACACATTACATTAACAAAGTTTAGAATAAACGTTCGTATCGTGGGAAAGGTTATATGTGCACGTCCATTTCATACTGCGCACCTAACCTTTCCCATAACACCCACGCTCGCAACAAAAAGTCGGATGACGCACCGAATGTGGTGACATTAATTATTACAGAATTAAAAGTGAGTCGAATGCCGCGAACAATTTTTAAACAGCTGAGAAGATATCGGAGTGAAACCATAGATAATGAATAATAAAAAAGATCATGCATCCATACGGGGGGGGTTGTGTGCCGAGAAAAAGGTTGTCGCGAAAATAGTGCATGATCGCGCCGCGAGGTAGCGCTAGGGAGAAATCATTGGTAGCATTGGTGTTCACACAGCTTCCATCGTTTCCCCAATAGATAACGCCACTATCGTCGAATTTCCAGTGGAACAAAATATTGCATTGGATCGGAGTTCTATTATGTTATCCAAATACAATGGTGAAACTGAGAAAACCATTTTATTATTGTAGAATCTCGCTTCACGAACGAAACGTGGATATGTTTTCTTTTCCCGCGTTTCTGCTACGAGTCATCTCACTTTGCTTTGGTCTGACTTGCTCATCAAAGGCAGTACCTCCTCACCAGTCAGGCCGTTGCAACGATAGATCATCTGCTCTAAGGGTAGCCTTATTCTTAAAGCGGATGCTACGTACTTATATTTTGTTCAGTGTAGAGACAATCGCCTATATTTTCGGTAAAGTAGACAGTTATCTATATTTTTAGTGGTTTTATGTAAAAATATAACTATAAGAGATTATTCTACACATTTTGTTTTTTTACACGTTTGGTTCCTTCAAAATCGATAAAAACGTAAAATACCATAAAAGTAGTAGGGTCAAATCCACTAAGGGGGTTTTATCGTTGGTCAGCTTATGTTACGAGGCCGGCGGCTGTGATGCAAATCACTGCGAGCGAAGCAAAGCAGGAAAAATCCGAAGCGACAAGATCTAGGTGCAAACTCACAAGGCAAGGGTACAATTTTCAATTTCAATTTATTTCCTTAAATAATTAAAACATAAATTTACATATATATATATATATTACTAGTTGACCCGTACGGCGTTGCCCGTAGTGGTTGGTATTTTCAGTCTTTTTAAGGTAATTGTATTCTTTTTAAGTGTTCAGTCAGTGAGTGGTATTTGGATTATAGTATATATAGATCTTAAATAATAAAAGCACTATTGTCTTAATAATAAAAGATCTGACATTATCATTTTAGTAACTTTGATCCTCCCAAACCCCTCCTAAAATTTCGAAATTTTTCATACCCTTTCTTAGTGAGCACATATGGCCCTAGAGGAGCTACATACCAAATTGCATTCCAATCCGTTCGGTAGTTTTGAAGAAATCGTGATTTAATAACTTTGATCCCCCC
>JAGFPH010004200.1:76314-106078 GCA_018207615.1 Philaenus spumarius
CCCCTAAAATTTCCAATTTTTTAAAACCCTTTTTTAGTGAACACTTATGGCCCTAGAGGAAGCTACATACCAAATTTCATTCCAATCCGTTCGGTAGTTTTGAAGAAATCGTGATTTAATAACTTTGATCCCCCCAAACCCCCCTAAAATTTCGAATTTTTTCAAACCCTTTCTTAATGAGCACCTATGGCCCTAGAGGAAGCTACATGCCAAATTTCATTTCATTCAATCCGTTCTTTATTTTTTGAGAAATCGTGATGAGTGAGTGAGTGAGTGTGAGTGAGTGGTATTTCGCTTTTATATATATGGATAAAGGAACAAAAAATGCCCACATGGGCCTAAGCCTGTGAGTGGGCACGAGTCGCTCAATATGCACACAATGAGGATAAGAAATAAGAGTAAAGAAAATAAAAGGATTTCATTCAACATTATCATGTCGAGCTGAGACAATCCACTAACAAAACTAAACTACTACCTATTATTAGGTTTCCAAAGAAAGTTGTCCCAGCAAAACTAACATAAAGAAGATGTTATCATTTATATTGAAGCAAAATACATTTTGGACCTTAGACCATTAATTCAGTCGGTACATATCAGACAATTAGGGAACGATATGATATGTAAGTAGATAAGATAACCTGCTCTACTGCATCCCTTCCCAATTCAAACAGCCATATATTAATAAGCCTTTTGAAATTAAATAATGAATCTGATTCCCATAAGAGCAATGCTACAGAATAAGTCATTTTTTTCCGTTAATTCGTGGAATAAATTTAAAAATTTGGTTTCATTTTGAAGTACTGTCATATGCGGATGTTGATTGCCAAATATATTTTCTGAAACCGTTTTATTGTTTTCATAAACGTATGATATAAATAGTAAAAAATAGTAAACTTTATAAATTTTTTTCTCAATTACAAAAAGAGATATTGCAAAAATCCTTAGCAATCAACACCCACAATCTATTTTACTTTAAGAAAAAAAATACAGCTTTCGTTTTTTAACAAAAACAGCACAAAAATATGCTTAATAGTGAAGGTATGTTTTGGTTATTTAACATTGAAATTGGTACCCAATATCGTAGTTTTGAATGTGGAGAGCCGAGCCTTAAGTGTTTCAAGAATCGAACCGAAAGCCCCGCCCTAATCTATTATCCCCCCCTTAAGTAAATACTGGCAATACGCGTAGTACGCGAGTTTTAATTCATGGAAATCTAGAATGTCACTAAGTTGCCTGAAAACATAAATTAGTTTTCTAGTTATTTATTTTAAAAACATAATCTGATCAGTCCGTTTCATTCTCTTATCGAATAATACCCCTAGATATTTATAGGACTCGATCCTTTCTATGTTTCCACATAAACGTGTATTATTAAGGTTTTCAAGTTTTATATTTTTCCGTGGTTTAAGACTAGAGATGTTTTTTCTGAAATCATCAAAATGTATGGCTAGTAAATTAAAGTTTTATTTCAAGGTTTTTTAAGTAACTGACAAAAGTAAATTACTGACTGATATAAAGTAATTTGGAATCTTCAAATCCAAATTTTTAAGACCAACAAATCTTATTATACGTTTTTTATACAGTCACTGAGCTACACTTCTACTAGTGCGTTCAAGTTATTTAAATCTTATTATACAATTTTTATACAGTCACAGAGGTGCTCTTCTACTCGTGCGTTCAAGTTACCCAGTCGCGTGACAAGCTTTCCGTCAATCGACTTTCTCCTCCAAATTCACGAACAGCTGTTTAACAGATCTAATGAGATTTGCCCACCTCATCACTGCCACTTACATTTCCTGATTAATTTTGCAACTTGTCACTAAATGGGTTTTGCGCTTTTCTAAATCCGCAGAATTTCGACTGATTCGTTTTGCGGTTCCGCGACGGTTTACCACGCAATTATTCTCTTTAACGAGGAGCCTTCAGTTTTACGTCGCCTGTGGTCAAACGCTGAATTGAATTTCGTACAGTGAAATTATAATGAAGAAACAGACATGTTGATTCGCAATCGGAGCATAGATTTTGTTTTAGAAATTTAATTATTAATCGAAAAACAAGGACGGTAAAGTTTAGCTCTCTACCTAAGCTGTACACATGAAGATGGACACATAATTTCTATTTATTTCTGTATGTGAGTTTATTAAAATCACCCTCCCACCAGTAAAATTTCATAACATGACAGAACCTAGGAAAAGTAAATTATTAAACAGATTCACTGTGACTTCATAATTAATTGTAGGTGGGGGTAGGAGAGGTGATTTATTAAAGTAGGAGATTAACTAATAAATATTATTATTATTATAATCTAGAGAGAAAAATATTCGATCGATTTCGAACAAATTTGCACCAAACACGTCAATTAGGGCTGTATAGATGTACGAAAAAAGTTTTAGAAAATTTTTGAAAAACAACCCCCTTTATGGCCAAAAAACCCAAAAAATCAGTTATTATCTATATATTAATAGGCAAGCACAAAACTTGTCGTCCTTTTTACTCAGCTTGTGTGCATCGTAGGAGAAATTCGCGCATACCGTTAGAAAGGTAGTGTCCTGTAGATGAGCAGAATCCCATTATAATTTACATCGGTCCTCAGGGATACGCCCCAGTGGCCCTCAAAGTTTCAATGTTAATCTTATGGAAGGTCAATCTTAAGGAAGAAGAAGAAAGATTTCTTTTGATTTTATCAGGGGCACAAAAACAGCTGTTCGTATGAAAAGCTTAAAGCAGCTGATTTTGATTAACAGCTGATTTTGATCAACAACTGATTTGGATCAAAAACTGAATATAATTTTAGGTTAGGTAAATCAAGCAATAGCGAAGCATTGCCGGGTCCACTAGTTATTATTATTAGGTAAACGATAATTTTTAGAAAGATGCTGCTTTTTGCATATGGTAGGGTACATTTAAAGGCTACAAAAAGCAAAATTTTATCAAAATCGTTAGAGCAGTTTTTTTTATAAATAAAATAAAAACTGATTTTTTTATAAAAAAATAATAGATTTTTTGGGGGTTTTTTGCCAAAAGGGGGTTGTTTTTCAAAAGTTTTCAAAACCGTTTTTCGTGCATCTATACAGGCCTACTTGACATGTCTGGTGCAAATTTGTTTGAAATCGATCGAATAGTTTTCGCTATAGCTTTGTATACATACAGACATAAAGACAGACATTTTGTACAAACCAATTGTTTGGACTCCCAAAACGGATATTTCCAAAAAAATTCTCAACAACGATTTTGTTTGCGATCACTATACTTTCTCTATACTATAGTATAGTGAGAAAGTAAAATGCATTTAAAGAAACTTATGTGTTGGTTCAGTGCAGGCCTAACCTAAAATTGTGTTGATAAAATTTCGGATTAAACCAATGTAACCACAGATTTATATTCGTGGGAGTTTTCCCTTCTGTTGGCAGTCTACGACTGTGTTTTTTTTCTCAAACTTGTCTGTCTGGATTAAAAGCAACGCTATCAGCGATCAGTGATAGGTCAGTTAGTAAGGCATAATTTAAATATGACATAGGTTTGAAATGAGTCTATTGGCATTTACTTTTTCGTGTTTCGTCCCATTCTACGCCCTTCGTTAGTTCTTTACTTAAACAAAGTAAAGTATTTTTCATATACCAAAAAAATGAATGTTGGTTTTGTATCTTCGAAACACCATTAGTCTATATATATAAAAGCGAAATACCACTCACTCACTCACTGACTCACTTCTCACGATTTCTCAAAAACTACGGAACGGATTGAAATTAAATTTGGTATGTAGCTTCCTCTAGGGTCATAGGTGCTCACTAAGAAAGATTTACAAAACATTTGAAATTTTAGGGGGTTTTGGGGGGTAAAAATTACTAAATCACGATTTATCCAAAACTACCGAACAGATTGGAATGAAATTTGGTATGTAGCTTCCTCTATGACCATAAGTGTTCACTAAAAAAGGGTTTTAAAAAATTTGAAATTTTAGGGGGTTTGGGGAATCAAAGTTATTAAATCACGATTTCTTCAAAACTACCGTACTGAACGGATTGGAATTAAATTTGGTATGTAGCTTCCTCTAGGGTCATAGGTGCTCACTAAGAAAGATTTTCAAAAATTTGAAATTTTAGGGGGGTTTGGAGGGATCAAAGTTATTAAATCTCGATTTCTTCAAAACTACCTAACGGATTAGAATGAAATTTGGTATGTAGCTTCCTCTAGAGCCATAGGCGCTCGCTAAGAAAGCGTTTTAAAAAATTCGAAATTTTAGGGGGGTTTTGGAGGATCAAAGTTATTAAATCACGATTTCTTCAAAACTACCGAACGGATTGGAATGAAATTTGGTATGTAGCTTCCTCTAGGGCCATAGGTGCTCACTAACAAAGGGTATGAAAAAAATTATAACTTTTAGGAAGGGTTTGGGGGGATCAAAGTTACTAAAATCATAATTTCAGATCTTTTATTATTATGACAATAGTGCTTTTATTATTTAAGATCTATATATATATATATATAAAAGCCAAATACCACTCACTGACTGAACACTTAAGAAGAATACAATTACGTTAAAAGTCTGAAAATAATACCAACCACCACGGGCAACGCCGTACGGGTCAGCTAGTTATATATAATATAAACGACAGTTTAAATACGGTTGTATATTATATATATATCATATTTTATGTGTGTAATGCTATAAACCGTAATCCTCTCATAAATTATTATTATTCAAACCAAACACATTGTAAAGCTATTGAAGCAGAGAGGGCAAAGTAGGTCATTAGAGATTAGGAATATCGTTCAAAGACATACCGGCAATGATTGGTGACTCTCTTTGATAGGTCTCGCTGTAATGACGATCCGAATTCGGCTCAATGGTCGCATCTCGGTTGGTTTCTTTTGTATATAGAAGTTTATACAAGTTTATTATGCTTTGCGATAGAAGAACATTATTTGATATTTTTTGTATCAATCTTAACAACAGTTGAGACCTAACCTACATTCTGCTGTTGCAGAAGCAGTTTGAAGTTTTAAACGATTGTGGTGAAATTACCGTTAATTCAATCCTAGAGACACACTACTCTGTGCACTAGTGAAGGGCAAATGATTCTTTTCTTTGAATCGATTCATTGAACTGATCATTCAAATAACTAGTTCAGCTAGTTTGGCGTCTTTTCTCGCATTTATAGATTACGCAAGTAAAGTTAGTATTTGTTACCGATTAGTTAGCCTGTTATTGTACTTTGTAATGTGTAGAGTATAGTTCTTTTTAAACAATGCCTTCTAGGAAAAAGAGTTTTATTTGAACTTTGTTGTACGACACTTTGCTTGTTTAAGTTTGAATTCCAACATTTAAGGGTTTTTAAAACTGAAACACAACTTAAACAATGCACAGTATAAACACATTAAACTTTCCACATAGTCAATTTAACTTCACTTATATACCAGGTGCCTTAAAGGTCTATTTAAGATTGGGAACATGACATAAAGAAAAAAATCGGACCACCCAAAACAAAATGGCGGCCCTAAACGTGTTAAAATAAATCGACATAAAGTTGCTAATATCTCGAAAAGAAAGAGTTTATAGAAAAAATTTCAAGAGACAAAAAATGTTTATTTCAAAGTGCTTGACCTAAAACATTGCTTGCAAATCGATTTCGTAAATTTTAAGTCGACTCCTACATTTTAGAAAATTTTGTAAAAAATAAAATTAAGGTATCACTTTAAAATGAGGTATCATATAACCATACTTCCCATTTAAAAATTTTGAGTTGCCCCCAAAATCCCCCATTTTTAGGGGACACTCAAAATTTCCGATTGCTTCAAAAGATACTTTGGGCTAAGTTAGTATCGTTCCCCAAAGGATATTTGTTTGTTTTAACAAACACAAACGTTAAAGGGAGGGGGTGGGACTTTTAAAACACCTGGTACATATACACAGCAATAATTTTACAATAATAAAAATGGTGGTCAAGATAGTCAAAAAACGTAGGTACGATATTATTCAATGTACAACATTCCACAAGGACTGAGCGCAACATGTCATACTTATAGCTACAGACATTATGTTAACATTAGCATGTCGGTGACGCAAGCTCATAAAATTTTACCTATCCAAAAATCACCGCGACTAAAGAAATTTACACTTTAAAAATAGCTATAGTCTAATTTTGAAATAACTGAGTGTTTAACATTCATAAACTATATTAACTAGCGACAGTTGGTTTGATATAATATTTTGTATCACTTTCGTTGTCTTTATATTCATTGTATAACCTCAAAGCAAATATTATAACGATAAACTTATTATAGCTTAAATAATTTCTATAACTCATAATTAAAATATCAACTTCACAAGACATTATTTATTGATTGAAGTTAACCCCAAAGTATAATACAACGCTAGGTTTAGTATTACAGATGATGAGTGAAATCAGCTGTTGTATTATATTGTTACTCGCGTACAGACGTACACTCGCTTTTATATGAGTTAATAAAGATTGATTTGATTTGCTATAGGTAGGCTACTCATATTTTGCGGAGAGCTTAATGATATTAAAAGCTCATTAAAATTATATTTAATGATACCTGCTATACAAGAACTGTGTGTTTTACTGAAACCGAAAATTTAACAAAAATCAACTTAAAAGCATTTGTATGTAGATTATTTTGTTTCTTTGATGCAACTAATAAAGGAATTTTCTGTTACTTCATATTTTTGCGTGGTATAAGACTCGAGGTTTCCTAAGTAGCTGTAGGAAAAAATAATTACACTTTCAGGATATAATTTTTTCAATTATTAAACACCAGAAGATTATTTCAAAAGTTCGTATGACAATAAAAGGAACACATATTAAATTACGATTTAATGGCCTGAAACAAAAACTCTTTCCTACCCTTACGATCCTATAAACAACCAACCAGGGAAAAAACATTAACTTTGCAATCAACCGGAAACTCGGCCATCTCTGAAGCGGAGAAATAGGCTGCACTTTTCACAAAACCCGTTAGATTTGAGAAATAGCAAACGTAAATGCATCTAGATTACCGAGTAACTACGTTCGAATGAAATGAACAACTTGTAATTTTAATGGATGTAATGGACGCACACAAGCATTAAAATGTAGTTAGATGACATTTCCTCGGAACAAGTCTGTAAAGAAGTGGAAATGAATGGGTCGGAGAGAATCTGTTCGCACGGAGACCTTGATCATCATCGTCACAACAGTAATCAATGTTTGGGTTTAATGACACTGCTGTGAGAAAATTATAAATGAGAGCAATGTTATATACATTAAGGCTGTACTGTCATCGTGTTGGAGTTATTTGCCAAATAATAATATTCCTACAATTATTAATGTTAAGCATTGTAGAAATGTTTAAAATAAGTTTGGCCATCGTAATTAGCGAATTTCCATAGGAATATTAAAGATGAGCTATTGCAGGGACCCTTATTAATTGTGAGACCTAAGTTCGGGAGTCGTAAAAGAGCACCGATAATTTTCCCTGAACACGTATTGAGGTGTCATTAAAAATTGAGTATATATTATATTCGCACTCTAACAGATGCATTTTAAGGTCGGTTTCGGTACAAATGTTTCCTGTCTAAGTCGCTCGGATAAGTTCGTTAGCAAAAAATTCCAACAACCGGAAGCTGTAAGAATTTAATAATCCAACAAAATTGACAAGGCGTAACTAATTTTTTCCGACTTTTCGTACCAAAATGAAACTTTTTAGGATTGTCACTAAAACAAAAAATCTAGGGTTATATTCTATTCATTGTTGATAGCCTTAGAACTACATATATTTTATATATATTATTTACTAGCAGGTATCCTGGCTTTGCACACGGTCCAAAGATTCGCCGCATAGTAATAAATGTTCATTGTTTTAGGGGTTGTTACATTTTCACCCCTTAGCAGTACACTAAAAAATACAAATATGGTTTACTTTTTATATAAATCTTGTAAGAAATAAATGTACAAATTTCCAGCTCTCTAGTCTTAATGGAAGTATAATAATAAATATGTATTGCTTTAGGGGTTGTTTCAACCCTTAAATCTAAATGAATTCTAGCTTATGTCTCATTCTAGGTCATGATCTATATCTGTGCCAAATTTCATTCAAATCCATCCAGTATTTTTTATATGATTGAGTAACACACACACAGGAAAACGCAAGGAAAATGCAAAAACGCCTATTTCTGGCGTAATTTTGGGAGAATCTCAAACATTTTTTAACATACTACTTTTAGGCCTTAAACGAACCTAAGTACCAAATTTCAACATTTTCTGCCAATTAGTTCTCGAAAAAGCTGAGAAAACGCAAAAAATCGCTAGAAAAACGCGAATATTGGGCGTATCTTTGGGATGTTTTCAAAATCCGTTCTTAGTGCGCGTCTAAAGGTCCAACTGAACATGCATGCCAAATTTGAACTCATTTGGTTCAGTAGATTTTTAGTTCTGCTGATGAATGAATCAGTGCCATTTCGCTTTTATATAGATAGATTTGTTGTCAAATGTAGTCTCTGGTTGTACTTTACCTTTTATGTGGCTACATGTTTCACTGCCACAGGCAGCATCATCAGGCCGGCTATCTATGCCCACTTAAACACTTACACATACACAACACTTAACATACAACACTTTTTTTGTACATTTATATTCTGCACATTTATTTCTTTTACACGACTTTATAGCTCGCTTAGTTTATCCAAGATCGATCAAAACGTAAAATACCATAAAAGTACCCGGTTAAAATCCACATGAGGGATTTACCGTCGGGCATTATCTTATCCGAGGTGCAAACTCGCAAAGCGCCTTCGTAAATAGACCAATTTCCCAAATTGTTGGTTGAAAACCTAAAACATATAAATTTCGTTTTGGAAATTCGCTAAATTTACGGCAACGGTTCAGCTGGGTTATATAATTATTTAAATGTAAAACTGATAATATTTAAGGGCAAAAATGACAAAGGACAATTTTTCCTCAACAGTCTTGATTCTTATAACGAAAAACCTATAAATCATTCCGTCATAACTCAATTATCGGAATGCAACCCGCCTACAACCCGGGTCCTGTATCCGGTGAAAGTCACGCGCGTTGATTGTTTTGACAGCGACAACACGCGATCATGACAGCCGTCGAAGGCACAACCGATATTGATAACAATAAACGTTAGATATCGATCCGTTGACAATTAAAGTGAAAGAGTTAAGTGAGGATGAAAGTAAGTTCGAAACCTTGGCCTAGATAAAGCCGAGTACTCGAGGGTATAACACACCTTCGCTTTCTAGACATTCCGGCAAAATATTTTGGCTGCAGGTGTAGTTACCGGGTAAATGTGCAGAGAAAGAGAGAGGCAAGTGCACCGTGCTTCTTCGGTAAGTTGTGTGAAATCGGAGTACGACTACTAGAGAGGGCGTAGTCCCTCAGGAGATTTGTACAGTGGGTGTAACCGTTGTGCGAGCCTAGATGTGTATACATGGCCGTTATTTACTTGCATAAGTTAATACATTCAGTTTAGAACACGAGAAAGGTTAATTGGTTTATCAATCGGCTTTAGGTTTCTGTCATAAATTATGCGACTCGTAGACACTTGAACGAGCTTTTTTTTATAATTAGTGAAGTTATGTTAAAATTTATAAACTACGAATAAATAAATTACAGCGCTCCAGTGACCATGCGTGGCTTGATAGTTAGTTCTATTTCTGTTGGACTATTTTTATCTCGTGGGAAAATCCATTTCAATAGTTTCCTCATATCCAGGCCTACTGAAAGAAAAAAAAATCATGCAAATCGTTAAAGTAATTTTCCAAGACACTTTGTTAAATACCGAATTTCCCAACAAAACCTGACACTTTTTAAACAACTGTTATTTTGTTTAGACTGTTGATTGTTGCAACAACTAAGAACACAGATGTAGACCAGGGAAATTAGACCAAAATCATCCGGAATAACTAAATATTTTTCTACAGCACCGATCGAGATGCGGTTTTCGGCATTGTTTTCGGAGAAGTCTCAGGAAAAAAGTCTACATTATACTACCTTGTCGGCAGACAAAAAGTGCATTTTGGGTATGCATAAAGTGCATCTATTTCCCATAATTTATAAAAATTGTTTGAATAATTCATGAAAACTTATCAAAATTTGTATACAGGGGTTTTGGGGATCGCAGATTCCGAATCTGTCCTTGAATAACATATCCGACCACCCTGGGACCCCCATAGGGGCAGGGGGGGCACTTCGGTAAAACATTTGAAGGCCCACTGATTGATTCTACTGCAATGAGAATGCTTCACTTTGTTACTTTTTGCCGAAGTGCCCCCCCTGCCCCCATGGGGGGTCCCAGGGTGATCGGATATATTTTGAATGGCAGATACGGAATTAACGACCCCAATAACCACCGAGTGAACATTTTCAAGAGATTTACTGAGCCCTTTGATTTTCTGACGAAGTACCCCCCGTAGGGGTCCCAGGGTGATTGGACATATTTTTCAAGGGCAGAATCTGCGACCCCCAAAACCCCTGTATACAAATTGTGATAAGTTTTCATGAATTCAAACAATTTTTATACATTATGGGAAATTATGCACTTCTAGATGCACTTTATAAGCATGTCCAAAATGCACTTTTTGTCTGCCGACAAGGTATTATATGTAGACTTCTTCGTGAGACTTCTCCGAACACAATGCCAAATACCGTATTTCGATCGGTGCTGTAGAAAAATATTTAGGATTTATTGTCTAATTTCCCTGGTCTAATGATGCCATTTCAGTAAACATAGATCAGTGGACAGTTCAACATTATGCTTTTGTAATCGAAGCTTTTTTTTAAAAATAACGAGTCAGTGACTGTTACGCAACGGTTACTTCGTAACAATTTCCATGTTCCTCGTCATGGTGCTGTTCCTTGTAGGAATACTATTAAAAGATAAACAATCTCAGAAGTAGTGCATCTGCATTAAAAGTGAAACCAGCTGGTAGGCCTAGATCTGTACTCCAGACAATGTTGAAGACGTGCGTGTATCTGTTCTGCAAAGGCCAAATCGATCTATCCGGAAACAATCTGCGCATTAGGAGTTTCAAAGACAAATTTACAAAGAATTTTACATCTTGATTTGAATTTGCATCACTACAAGTTAGCAGTTGCTTAAAAACTCAATCCTGTATCAATCCTGAATTACGTCTTATTTTTGGTGAAAGATTATTGAACCTAATTAATCACGAAAACATTTTGCAACGTTTGATAATGTCTGATGAAGCTCATTTTGCGCTAAATGGTAACGTAAACAAGCAAAATTGTCGCTGCTGGATAAGAGAGAATCCTAGGGGAAAAGTGACTGTATGGTGTGGTGTAGCAAGTTTAAAAGGGAACACCTAAGTGATGTTATATTCCATAAATGAAAATGGCAAAACTGTGTTCATACTTTAACTATTTGAATAAATTGTACATATTATTTGCTATAACTTTATTTTATTTTGAAAACCCCTTTATTACTTGTGATGTACTGTTAGCGATTCAAAGTTTTTTTTAAAAATAATTCAAAATATGGATTTTTTGTTCTGTAGTTTTTATTATTATACACCTTTTCAAGCATTTTTATATGTAATCTATATATATACAAGCGAAATACCACTCACTGACTCACTCATTACGATTTCTCAAAAACTACCGAACGGATGAAATGACATTTGGTATGTAGCTTCCTGTAGGGCCATAGGTGCTGACTAAGAAAGGGTTTGAAAAAATTCGGAATTTTAGGGGGGAGTTTGGGGGGATCAAAGTTATTAAAAAACGATTTCTTCAAAACTGCCGAACGGATTGGAATGAAATTTGGTATGTAGCTTCCTCTAGGGCCATAGGTGCTGACTAAGAAAGGGTTTGAAAAAATTCGGAATTTTAGGGGGGAGTTTGGGGGGATCAAAGTTATTAAAAAACGATTTCTTCAAAACTACCGAACGGATTGGAATGAAATTTGGTATGTAGCTTCCTCTAGGGCCATAGGCGCTCGCTAAGAAAGGGTATGAAAAATTTAGAAATTTTAGGAGGGGTTTGGGGGATCAAAGTTACTAAATCATAATTTCAGATCTTTTATTATTATGACAATAGTCCTTTTATTATTTAAGATATACCGTATATAAAAGCCAAATACCACTCACTGACTGAACACTTAAAAAGAATACAATTACTACGTTAAAAAGACTGAAAATACCAACTACCACGGACAACGCCATACGGGTCAACTAGTTCATGTATATTTGTCATACATCTTTGTTAGAAATTAATCTATTCTTTGTCAGTTGAGTTTTTCGATTTTGCATGACCTCTGTCCAAAAGGCGATCTATCATGGTACAAATACCAAACGTCCTTAAATTCAGGTGTGAAATATACTCATAAACATGCAGGGCCTGAGGCCATTACCTATGTTTTCAAGACCTATTAGACTAGAGTTTGGTAAAAACATGTTTGCACGGAAATTAATCCTTTAACAACATTATCTGGACCAGAATCCCTAAAAACAACTTTGTCGGGATAAAATCGTCGAAAATTAAAGCGTTTGACGCTATCATTACATTCAACTTTGGTGCGCTTGGTAAAGTGCAAGAGAAACTAGGCTGGAAGTAACTGTGTAATAAGCGTAAAACGAATTGACAATACAAAAGTTTTAGACGTTTTTATTGATTCTTTTACAGAGGTGTTGTTATAGGACTCATTTTGGTTTGGGTTGGATGGGTCCTGAAAAATATGTTTTATTTCTAAACCTCCTCTAGATACTTCAGGCAAAGGTGGCGGAAAAATTTCGAAAAAAAACTGAACCAAAATACTAAACGTGAAAGCTGTAGTTTTAGATGAAATTAACAGTGTCTACTCCTGTAGTTTACGGTTTATTAATGGTCAATGATTAACTTGTAGCGGTGGTTACTGAAAATATTATTGTTTTAGTTCAACACTTTATCTAATCTTAGATGTGCGTGTGCGTGTGTGTGCGTGCTTGTAAAAGACATCCCTAACCACAAAATATTAGGAAATATCTCGAGACATATAGCGCATGTAGAGCATTCATTCGTATTTTCCCCAGGCAGATCGAATCCAAGTGTGGCATACCTGCTTCGTTTAACCATTATCTGAAACTAACAGCTCGTGACTCAAATCATTTTCTGTTACAGATTTAGTTTAACACATTTTACGGTCGTTTATTTTATTGCATTCTTAAACTGAAAATTTTGTATTTATTAAATTTCTACGACTAAACTTAATCCTTCACTGCTTGAGAAATAAAAGATAACATTTTATCATTTGCGTCCTTCTAGAAAGGAATTGTCAAGATGTTCTTGCCTTTGAATAGTAATGCACTTGCTTCAAATAGTGAATTAAGCACGACTTTCAAATAAAAGTAAAATAGCGAGAGTCGGATTTCAAACTGGTTACAAATAATATTTACATAGACTTTCATACGTTACTCTCCTCACGACCGTGTTTGCCTAGTTAGCATACGGTACAAGGCTGTGTGTTAACCTTTGTGCGGATGCCTAGGCATGACCTATCTTTCACTCCTCCCACCTTATACAGAGAAGCTCAACTTGTGGGTTGCAACGTAAGTTTAGTTCTTTGATTGTTTAATTGTCTCCAGTGCTTATTTGTGTTTTAGTTTGAAATGATTGCAATTCACAACAATGGAAAATGTAATTGTAATCTCCAACAATGGGAAATTTAATTGTTACTATTTTTCTACAATGGAAAATGATATTAGTTGCAACAATTAAAGATGTTATTGTTGTTATTGTCAACAATGGAAAATATATATTAATTTCTTTTAAATGAAATCATTTTTGAATTTAGTATTCCAGAATCACTATTATCGCTCTAATTAAATTTAAAATTGTTGAGAAAATAAATATATAGTAGTTTTTTTTATAGACAATTTAAAGTTAGATACGCTTTTTCTTAAAGTTTTTTATTTTCTGTATTTTGAATAAATCTAGCTTTTGTCCACAACTTATTAAGCTTGAAGTGTAGGCACCCAGGGCAAGCTTACCATAGTTGAAATCATTCTAACGACTCATTTTTATAAAAACTACATGTAGTCATGAGTGCTTGGTAAATAAGAATAGAAACACTAAAAATTTAACTTTACGTCCGGAAGGTAATAACAAAATTTTATCGGCAGATCTTGGAGACCCCTCCCCCCCCGCCTTGATGCGGCGCCCGAAACAGCTGATCCACTTGCCTCCCCTACGGGACGACCCTGGTTTCAATAGTGACAGAAATTCATGTTTCAGTTTCCGAATAAATTCCGGCAATTCTCGCCTTAGATCTGCATATAAAATAAACCATAGGGCTATGTTTGCCTGGAAAATGTATCTCTGTGACATAATTATCCAAATTTGTAAAATTCTTTATGAAATTATTTTAAACACACAGATTGCCATTTAGAAAATATTAGTACAAATGATCAAATATGTTCGATTACCACCAGGAAGGAAAGTATACTCTTCTACAGAATAATCCAAATTCGTTGCTTAGTTTCTGAGATAAAAATACCGTTGATGCAATTATCTGGGAATTGTACTACCGTAGAACTTTTTCTCTTCTATAAGGTTTGCCGTAAAATTAAAAGCAAATATTTCTAAACATTTTTTATTACAAGGATTTTGATCTAGGTCAGTGTGCGATGGACATGAACACAGAAAGTCAGTCGAGAAGAGACTATTGAAGAATGTTAGATATTGACCTACCACCTGGTGAGAGGTCATGGTACTAACAAGGTTCTAATCTTATTCAAGTACAGGACAGATAATCTTTTGATAAGATTGTAAACTTAATTGAACGAAGTCAAGATCATATCATGACCTACTGTCATTGGAGATTATTGTTCGGAAAGAAAGGCTTCTCGAAATTGTACGAACTGTTAGTGGATAAATTTTCACTATTCGTGGAAAACTCTTATTATCGAATGATTTGTCACAAACCAATGACTGTAGAGAAACCAAAATATGTTTAAAAACTTATTAATTACTAGCTGTACACGTGACTATGCCCAAGTACAATAACAAATCCTGGTTGGTTATTAACGTATGAAGTTCAGATACTGTTAATTCAACGATATTAGCAAATTTCGTGGAACAAATATCACGTTTCAAAGTTACGACCGAGAAAATCATGCCAAATATAAAAATTGTAGAGAATTAACTTTCCAATCGCCGTAGTGGTCTCAGGATTTCCCTAAAACCTACCGTTGAAAAGCCACAGCTGTTTAAAAAGTCGTTAAACAAAAACGCTTTAGAAAAACCCGAAACTATGCACTACCTACAGAATCGGGTCAGTGGCCATTTTGAAAGAATTCGGTGAGCTAAATCCAATGAGTATGAATGTAGGAGATAACAATTTAAAGTTATGAGCAAAAAAGTACCCAAAAGATAGCGAAATAGTCGTCTTTGGTCACGAATGACGTCAAAATTTTTGGTGTTAAAAGTTAACAATTAACGTAAAAATATAACCGAGTTTTTTTTTACAAAAAACTGAAACCATAATATCTTGGTAATTGTCAACGACATTTAAAATTAGCCTAAATCCAATTTCAGAGCAATGAATTTTATCTTATTTATTAAAACTATAAGAATTTAAAAAATTTCAGTTTTTCTCTCGATTATTCCCTTATCCTTTCACCAAATTTTGTTTGCCGTTAAAACCCTCTAAGAGCTGACACTCTTCAGTGCATTTTTTAAGTACCGTGCATGTATATTTTTAAAAATATGTATACAATTCTTACTAAAAGTAATAATAGACTTATTATATATCATTATAATCAGAAAAAACATGTATTTTGTATGTAACCTTATTATAATAGTCTTACCTTTAATCCTAGATTGTTACAGCTGTTTGTTTTAAATATTTAAAAAATTAAAAATGTATTATTCAGGTCACACTGAGTTTTGTTCCTTGTTTTGTGGTTCGGGGTTTTTATTCAAATCAGTGTCATTTTGTCGCCACAGTGATCTTTTATTTGTTTAATATTATTCAGATATTCATCCACTAAAATTATTTCCAAGATATACAAAAGTTGCACAATTTCATTCTGAAGACAAACAAAAATTTAAAACTGTAACACTCTACTTTTATAACTAAACAAATTATTGTGGTTTATTACAAGAAGGATTGCGTCTAGCGTCTAGCACAGATACAGATGTGTGAACTAAAACAGCTGACTTTACAATGCTGCCAAGATTACATTTTTTAAATTATCGATTTTAAACTTTATACTGTACTGTAGTAATCGATTTCTGACAAAATCATATAAGAAACTCTTAGATTGAATGAAAAATGACGATTTGAGAACCGTTTTAAAAAAAATTGGGTCTGCGTCGGACCAGACGGTGGAAGTTATACTTCTTTGGCCATTCGTATACTTTCCTATAATTTTTGAAAAAAAATTTCCCAGCCGGGGATCGAACCAGGGAGCGTGGAAGTCGAGTGCGTTATCCACTCACCCACCGAGATTCTTGAGGTATCTCTTGTAGAGAAAAGGAATAAAAAGGCACTTTCCGGATTAGACTCCTAACGCGTGACGAGGTTGATCGACCGACACCCCAACCCGATTACAAAGGGCGCAAAGAAGTATAACTTAAATAATTTTTCAAAAATAATCTTAAAACAATAATAAACGATAAATACTAGCATTGTTGTAAAAAAAAAGCGTTGGGCGCTCGATGTACGAGAAATATGGACAAAGCGCCCCACGCTTTTTTTTTACAACAATGCTAGTATTTATCGTTTATTATTGTTTTAAGATTATTTTTGAAAAATTATTTTTAACTTTTTAGTTTGATATGCTCTAAAAGCGTGTTTTTTAGTTTTTTTAAACCATGTTTATTTTTCACTTTTTAGTTCAATGTATTATAAAAGCGTGTTTTTTAGTTTTTTTTAAACTATATTTATTTTTTAATTTTTAGTTCGATTAATTATTGAAAAAAAAAAACGAAAATCACTGAAAAAAAAATTTCGGCCGTGGACGGGATTAGAACCCACGATCGGGGATTGACGGCAGCGACGACCAGCGTCTTAGACCGCTCGGCCAACGATTGAACTTGTGTAAGAGAAACATAATAACAGTAATTAGCCACTGGCTTTTAGTCCAAGGGAGAGTTACGATAGTTCTTAAAAATTTGTTCTTACTTTTCAGCGTGACGCGGTTTCTCGACCAACATCCCATCCCAAAGTGTCTAACGGGCGCAAAGAAGTATAACTTCAAAAAACCACGGTAGAAAAGTCGTAAATGCGACTTAAGCATTACAGACTGATTTATTATAATGATCGCAATTGCGATTTGTAAACGTAATTTTGGAAATTCGCTCAACTCACGTCAGCGGTTCAGCTGCGTGATCGAATTATTTAACATTAAAGTAATGTTGTTCACGTTGTAACGTCATTGGTCTTTGATTTAAAAAAAAGTAAAATGGAAATAAACAAAATATCTGCAGTGTTGATAACCGCATAGTGCTATAACATCGTATATTTGTTGTGACTTCTTGATTGGTCTACTCTCAAAGCGCACAACAGTCGATTGCCTCGTTAAGTCATTAATAGTTTAATCGATTAGTAAACAATGTTTACAGTCTACGTAATTGTTCCTAATCGGTATCGCCTTTAATGAGGTAATCATGGCACTTAAATCGATAGTAAACTAATTTCTCGGCGTGCGTGTTTCTAAACTGGAAAGATTAGGCACGTATAGGGTAAACGGGACTAAAATATACTATTTACAAAGGGAGTTATGATCTTTTGGGTAGAACATGTTAAATGTTTTCTTTTGCATTTGAAAGAATGGTTTTATAAAAAGGAAATTATTTCACCGGATTTAATTTTAAATTGCTTTAGATTTCGAGGCAATATACCTGTAAACATATTTAACATACCTGTAATAATATACCTGCAACATACCTGAACATTTTTTGGGTGTTCAGAAAAAATGTTCCAAGAATTCAGGACGTGATTCCACACATCAAAATAAGCTGCGAACTTCCAATAAACATATTTCCAAAAATTATCAGTTTTCTGTCTAGCCGCTATTTTGTTTTTTTTTTTTTAACAACATAATTCATACCTAGAAAAGTGTTTGACTGATTGATTTTGTTTTTTGTACGACCTTATAATTCGCTTGGTTCCCTCAAAATCGATCAAAACGTAAAATACCATAAAAGTGACCGACGGCCGAGTAGTTTAAACTTTGCATGAAGTTTAACCTAACAATGATCTATCTTAAGAAAAATAAGCGATTATATCCAATCATGCGCTTTGAAATGGCGGCTGTTTGAATATTTCAAACCTAAATTACTCAAAACCAGTACATTTTAACAAAAAATGTCAAGACACTCTTTTCGTAACCCTTTTGATTCCCTATCGGATAGTGTAGCTGTCAAAACAATCGGATGAAGATAATAGGTAAGTTATGTGTAATAATTGGTTTGTTCAACCCGGCATCCTACACCAACACAATATTGTGCGTATGCTGTTATTATCTTTAACTTAGCTATTATCCATCATCCGATCGTTTTGACAGTTACACCGTCCGATATCGAATCAAAAGGGCTACATAAAAGGTGTCTTGATTAAAATGTACGGTCTTTAGTAATTTAGGTTTGAAATATTTAAACAGTCATTTTGAAACGCATGATTGGATATAATCGTGTATTTTTCTTGAGGTAGATCATTGCTAGGTTAAACTTCATTCCAAGTTTGATCCAAAACGTTGTAAAATTCGACTATTTGTGCAATTCTATGAAATAGATATGACAAAATGTTTGTCACGTATTTGGTTGTTATAACGAGTATAAAAAAATCGTGTCAGTGTGTTATATGCAGGTTCAAACTTACTTTTCATCGATTGATTTGATACGGAATAACCCATCAGTGAAAGTTTCACCAGCATAGTGTAAACAGTTTTTGAGTTAATCGTTGCGTACACACATGCAAAACTTTCTGCTCTATAATATAGTCGATTAAGTGTAGTAGTTTTTGAGATAAATCATTTTTCTTTTGACGGAGAACACCTTCAGCGTTAATGACCCTATTTAAAGGTGGTTTAGAAAGTTACTAAATACACGAATGTACTTTCCTACAAATCGATATCTTCTTTGAATGTTTTAAACTTATAAATGAACCGTGTAAAAAGTAAACATTTTAATATAGTGTGAGAGTATGAAAGTGAGTTGGTAAAATGCAGCCGACTCTGTCTAAAGTTTGATTTGCGGTTTCTCTTTGTCGCTCGACGCTTTCTCTGCTACTAATTTCTGTCGGGTTTGTCTCCAAGGTTTATTTGAATCACTTTTGGTTTAAGTCTATATTTACGGCTACGAATAAATATTTGGAGTTTAGCCTACTTCGTGAAAGTCGCGGGTGTTTGGAAATATATTTGTAATCACTTTCAGATGAAAGTTTCATTTTCCAAACTCATTCGTGACTTTGGTGTAAGAATTGTTAAACCCACCTTAAGCGTACATACAATGTTTGATTTACAAGAGGAGACCTATAGATTTGATATTATTTGGACCTGATCGAGTATTGGGTTCCATATTTGTATTTTCCCTCGTTATATCTACATTTTAATAGAAGCTGGGGGCTTAGAATGGAAACTGTGGAGATTTTAATGAAAGCTCTGGAGATTTGAATTAATGCTATGGAGATTTTAATGAAAGCTTTGGAGATTTTAATTGAATCTGTGGGGATTTTAATGAAAGCTGGGTAGATTTTAATTAACGCTGTGGAGATTTTAATTAACGCTGTGAGGATTTTAATGAAAACTGGGTAGATTTTAATTAAGGCTGTGGGGATTTTAATTAAAGCTGGGTAGATATTAAATTAACGCTACGGAGGTTTTAATAAAAGCTGGGTAGATTTTAATTAACGCTGTGGGATTTTAATGAAAGCTGGGTAGATTTTAATTAACGCTGTGGGGATTTTAATGAAAGCTGTGAGGATTTTAATGAAAGTTGCGGAGATTTCAATTAACGCTGTGGGGATTTTAATGAAAGCTGTGAGAATTTTAATTAAGGTTGTGGAGATTTTAATTAACGCAGTGGGGATTTTAATGAAAGCTGGATAGATTGTAATTAACGCTGTGGGGATTTTAATGAAAGCTGGGTAGATTTTAATTAACGCTGTGGGGATTTTAATGAAAGCTGGATAGATTTTAATTCACGCTGTGGAGATTTTAATGAAAGCTGTGAGGATTTTAATGAAAGTTGTGGATATTTAAATAAAGCTACGGAGATTTTAATGAAAGCTGAGTAGATTTTAACTAAAGCTGAGGAGTTTTCAATGGAAGTTGGGGAGATTTTAATGGAAATTGGGGATATTTTAATGGAAGCTGAGAAATTTTAACGGTTTGTACATACTTTCACTTGTTTTGATCTTTTGATCAACGTTGCCCGTTACATTGTGAAAATTTAAGAACTATATTGGGTATTAATTATGTTTAAAAGAGCTGGTTTGTAGCGTACTTGATTCAAAAGCTCAAAGGATCTTGTTTAAATACGGGTGAAGAATATAGATCTTTATGCGGTTTGAATATTAAAAAGTTTATTTTCAGGCAGTAATGGCTGTGCTTTTTGCTTAAAATAAAAAATAGTATGTATTTTAGTTTCAACCTTAAATAAAATTTAAATTTACATTTTAAAGGCCACTAGTGACAAATTAAAAAATAATTTCGTTGCACACTCTCTATGGAGTGTTGGCTTATAGCCGTAACTATTAGAAATATATATATTTTTAATCCTGTCATTCACGCAAACTCCGGACCTACTGCACATGCATTAGGATCCAGGTCACCGCTACCCACTCTACCTTGATCCAAGAGCCTCAGTCGTCTTAATCAATCGTAAGTTCCATGAAAATATCAGGATATGCAATTATCTGTTTGCATTTGCTTCTCCACGAGTGTAGACAGGAAGCGAGTCGCCATGGGAATTGGTGAGCAAAGCGAGCAAGTTATAATGTCGGATCCTAAGAGATTATTTTTTCTTTTGCCTAAATTTGCTAAACCAGAACTACATCACATTAATTGAATTTACCCAACAGTTAATTTGTTTATTTGGAACCAACTTCAAGCATGTCCAACATGAAACTTTTCATTGAACGGTAGATTTCAACGCTCGTTCCTAACATACTCGCTATGTGGAGTTATTACCACTCTGTGAACGTGACCCCGGCCAGCGATCACGTGCCGGTTACGCAACACGGCTACCTGTAAGTTACGCGGCTACAGGTGCAATACTCTAGATGGACATTTATTTCACGCCGCCGGTCCGATAATGGGACCAGTTCGGTTGATAACGATAAATGCTACAAATTGGTACGTGTGTCGCAACCAATCTGTTTAATCCTCGCCTCTACTTCTTTAAATGCTTTCTGTACAAGAACGAAACAACTTGTGTAGAGACTTTAACGCTTTAAACTTGAACCAGTAAGGAGTTTTTTTTTAAAGTACTTTTAATGTTTATACACGACAAACTTGATTGAATCTGAATATAGTTTAGGTCCTAATGAAATAGATCTTGGAATCTATTTCACTTAGGCCTACCAATCATTACATAAAAACTGATATTATTTAAGAGTTATAATTATTTGAAATGCAATTCTTACATAACATATTCTCTCTGTACTCAAAACAGAACATTGTTTATTGAAACTATTTAAGAAACAATTTTAACGGCTGGAGACTACAACGCTAGAGTATAACAGATGATTCCGAAACCACATTAACAATATTAGTAATAATAACCTCACGTTTATGGCATACAATTAATTATGGTTGAACTAATTGTATTTTTCATTAGAGAAATATGCCTATACATTGTTGTAGATCCAACTGAATTAAATATCACCACACTAGCTAGTTAAATGCTCGATTCAGAGTTACTGTTATAAAATATAAGTAAATATTATTATTTATCTTCTCTGTTGATGACCAAGCATTATAAACTACTAATACCTAACTTCGTAGGTACTTGTAATAAGTAGGGAAGCCATTATCTTCAGTGAAGTTTTAAGCGAAAACCGCCAATTTGGTGAAATTTTCCCTTTCATACCGAAAGAATGCAGTAAAAAATTTGTTACTTGCATATATTATACAACAATGGTGATTGATAGCAACGCCGACAACAGCTTATATGTTCATGGTTATTGCGCCATTATAAATAAGTCGTTTAAAAGTCTGCGACAAAATTTACGGATTTTGTATTTTGACACGTAAGTTCCAAGAGTCGGGGAGTTGTGCGATTATTTTACACAGAATAAGCATTAAACTGCTACCTAAATGCTAATCTGTTTTGATTTAGTTTCGTAATATTGAGTGGAACTAACCTCCGGAATAAGATAGCGTATTTAAAAAAGAGTTTTTCGGTCGAGTCGTACTAGAGTTTGTAAGCGCAATTTTCTGGAATAAAAAAATGGTTTGTATAAAAGTGTGTTTTACATAAAAAGTCGTATGTTATTAACGGATTGTTCACGATTTCGGAACTACCTGTTCTGCTCTAGCGTTGAAGTCTCCCGTTATACAAAATTGTAATTTTACAGTACAGTATTAAGTTTAATTAAATTGTATTGTTTTTATTATGAGAAATTAATCTTAAGGGAGATTTAGAAGTTAGGGTAGATGCGATGTACAGGTAACCAAATTAAATAGCCTATATTTATATTTTTCCAATGTTTGGTGTTCTAATTAATTACAGTCTTCCGTGTGTTTAAAAAGTGTAAATCACGTGTTCATGATTTTATTCAACCATCCTTAACTTTCACTGAATACACAGGATATTCTAACTTATAATGACCAAGATGTAAACAAAATTAACATAAATTCTAAGAAACATAGGATAAATAATAACTCGAAGATTCTTGATTCCAATCTATTGGATACTTCCTGCATCTATAGCGCTGACAACGTCGTAAACCTCAAGGAAGAAGACGGAACCACTTTGTGGAAAGCTGCTTCCTGAGTTGGCTTACGGGTTTGTCTATTTGACCTGCGCAATGAAAGTTGTCTTCCAGTACTCTAGGTGGTAGATGGGTGTATAATTAATGCAGATAGTCTGGACGCGTGCGTTTTTATCCTCCAATTAGCGGTGCTCGTGGCTTTACCTGCTTCGAGTGCGTGCGGTTATTGTGCCCTAAAACGAAATAGAAAGTAAACATTACACTTTACACGAATGTTGTCAATTATTTTGTATACAGAAAATAACTAATGTTTTATTAAATAAACGGTGCCACATACTTTATCAAAGTTGAAACTTTATACCTTCAAAAAAGTAGCATAGTAGGTGGTTATTTAGAATTGCAAAAGTAGGAAAATGTTACAATGGAAAATATTAGATGCATGTAACACACATCCATATTATATTATTATTATTATTTAAACTATTCGATCGATTTCGAACAAATTTGCACCAAACATGGCAATTAGGCCTGTATAGATGCACGAAAATAGGTTTTGAAAAATTTTGAAAACAACCCCCTTTTTGGCCAAAACCCCCAAAAATAAGTTATTATTATTATTACCTAAACGAGATTTTTTAGAATGATGCGGTTTTTTGCATATGGTAGGGTACATTAAGGGCTACAAATAAGCAAAATTTTATGAAAGTCGTTAGAGCCGTTTTTGAGAAATTTGTATTTTTCTCGTTTTTTGCCATTTTTGGGGGGTAAAACCCCTTAAAAATAAAAAATTTGAAAAAATCATAGAAACTCCTGAAGATATTTCAGAACTACACCTAAGTACCAAATTTCATCAAAATCGGACCGTTGGTATGGTCTCCAGCTCTGTACACATCCTAACAGACACACAGACACGCGGACAGACATCACCAAAAAACGACTTTTTTGGGTTCAGGGAGCACCAAAACAGATAATTCCACTAAATTTTTTTTTTTCACGGAGCACCAACACAGATAATTCCACTAAACATTTTTTGGGGGTTCAGGGAGCACCGAAACAGATAATTCCACTAAAAATTCAAATTTGAAAATTTGGACGAAAACAATACTTTCTCCATATACTACGTATAGGGTGGAGAAAGTAAAAATATATATTTTATTTAAATATCGGGAAATTACGTTATAGATTACCTGGAAAAAAAATTACCTGAAAGCTGCTTATGTATTACGGCTATGTATTATACAGGGAGGTTGGTGAAAGTGTTTAAAAAACTATGGGGTTAAACTAATACAAATTTTAAGATTTACTTAAAAAATCAGTACTTGGGCAAGTAAAACTGAAATTTGTTGACTGCGCATGCTTGTTTCGTTTCGTTTTAACACCATTTTCAGAATCTGCAGACAATTTCCAACTAGAAATAACTTAGAGGTGTAGTATTATTTGTAAATACTAAAATTTATCACTGAAAATTAAAGTTTATAGTCATTGTACAAAAAATAAGAAGATAAAAAGATTTAAATCTCTCCTATGGTAGGCCTATATAGTTTAGAAGGTCTCAAATGTAATTGTGCACTTAAGGGTCTGCTGTAGTGGCGGCCACCTTGGATTTTTATCCCATAAGAGCAATGTTAAATTTCAAACCATTTATTTCGTTTACTTTTTATCGTAAAATTGTTTGCAAGGTCTCATTTTAAGCACAGTCACAATACGCATCCGTTTTGCAATTTAAATTTTTTTAAATGCTTTTGATTTGTTATGTAATTGACATTTTGTAAGTACAAAGTTTTAATTTTTTTCCTAACACAATAAAAAATTAATAATGAAAAATATTTTGCAAGCCGGATCCGAAATTTTATAAAGAATATTCAGTTTTTTTTTTCAACATCAATTACAAAAGATAGACTTATAAAATGGTTTGAAATGAGGCAATGTCAAAGCGTTCAGCTGCAAGAAATTGCACTGTTTAGATAGGGATACAGTGAGAAGCGGTTGCGTTCCGGACCCTAAAGACCACACGGGGGATGTGTAACCTTTTTATTAATTAACTCAACATACGAAATGAGGGAGCACAATGTTTATTTTTTAACCCAACTTACAAAGTGAGGGACCACAATGTCCATTTCAGAGGTATTACTAATTAAACTACGTTGGTTTTGCATTAACAGATTAAGCCTATTGCGTAGGACAATCTGTTACACTTACATACCCAACTCAAATGTTCTAAATTAGCAATGCGATCGTGGCCTAACCGGCTAAGGCGCTACTCTTTGGTGAGTGACTCTGGTGGTTCGAATCTCGGCAAGACCAAAATTTTTTCAAAGAGATGGAATAGAGCGTTTCACATAAGGACCGTTTTGCATTATGAGCGTTTCACATTGGGAGTGTTTCACAAAATGCATGGTGAAACGCGTGACTGAAAAATCCGATTCACCCCTCAGCAAGAAGAAACCTACATACTCTGCTATACACACATGTATACAAATTTTTTTTACAAGTTGCGCCTATAGAAGTTACGTAAGAAAATTATGTAACCAATATTTGTCTAAATATTTGCTGATTCTTACCACATCTTACACAGCGTATCAAAATCAGTGTTGATGTTATACCGGAAGTATTCCTAAACGAATGACAGTGTTCCAATTTATTTTATTCAATACTTAGCGTATTGCCATTGAAAGTTATTTTTTCTTTTGCACTTCATTACCGTATTAAGTTGTCATCAAAGTGAAAATATAATTTAACATCCGCTTAGAGTTTCTTGTAGCACACATTTAACGTTTCTTCCACAACCGTTTCCTATAGAACGAGGGCAAGTTTCTTTGGTTAGGTTTGCGGTTGGTCACTTAAACTGCACTAATCGTTATGCATGCATAGTTATGTTCCATTTCTTCAATCTTATGATCTCGATTCCGCCTTGCCTGTCGTTTCTCTGTTAATAGTGGTCAATTTATAACTTGCGGTATTTGTTACTTGCCCAATGTTTAAGAGTGGTTTGTTACTGAAAAGGGTGAAATTTTGTATTAATGGTAAAAATGTTTTGAAAGTTTGTTTACTGGTGTAGTATATGCTGAAAAAAATACAAAAATATAAAACATAAAATGTTTGACTTTTATCATGAAAAACAATTTTAACTGGGATTTTGATGATTTTGCCGAGGCATTTTTGAAGCGAAATAACTATAAAAGTACTTAATGGATTTTGCTGGTTCTTAATTATTCTTAAAGGTAGAATACTACAAATTTAGGTAGAATTATGTCGTTAAACCTCAAATCTTTTTTTTATCTAACTGTTTTTATTTTTATTTACAGTTTTACAAATAATTTTTTTATTTATGATGTATGAAAGTTATAAACATAATTATAAACATAAATCTACCTAATTATTTAGCTAAAGATGTATGGAGTAAGTGGTAAAAATATAAGTAATGCACTTTAAGTGGTTCTTGAGATATATCGAATTTTGTCTCTAAAAACATGAAATTCTCTCATTTCGGGAAAAGGCGATTGAATGAAAAAGTGTACTTCAATGTGGAATACATAGAAAAAATGTGAAAAATGCCTAGGTAAATAAAGCTATTTATGTGTTCATACTTTATATTATGCCTGGTTATTTTTAGAGGGTAATTGATTGGCTAATAATTTTAAAATATATGTAGGCCAAAACATAATTTTGTTATACAACCAGACAACAATTTGGACAGATTTTTCTCCTTCGCAGCGTTGTTTAAATTTAGTTTTTCTGCTATATATGTAAAGAAAAATTACTTCTATTGCATTTTTCATGTGTTTTAGGACCTCTAGAACAAAAATATGTTTTTGACCATTTTTAGTAGCAAATCCCCTTGAGAGTGTTGTGTTTTGTTTAGGAAGCGAGTGTGGATTGGGGAGCGAAGCGAATGGTTAAAAAAATATATTTATGTTAGAAAAGTAATAAAATTATAAATAGAATTAAGACATTTTATAAAAGTAAGACTGTCCGTGATATATTGTCATCGCCTTGTAATGTTGCAAGTGTGAGCGATTGAAAAGTGAATGGGTGTTCCTTGTTAGTAAAAAGATAAAATTGTAAAAAAAGAGAAACCCTACAAATAATAATTCCATCACGCAGCTGAACCAACGTAAGTTTAGCGAACATCCAATGTATATAATTTAGGGTTTCAACCAACTATTTTGGAAATTGGTCTACTCACAAAGGCGCTGAATCGCTGCCTCCGTGTACGAAATACATTAGTAGAATTTCGCATCGACTCGCGCGCTGCTTCGTCCCACTTGCAGAGTTTAAGCGAGCGTGCACCTCGACTTTGCAACCTCGGCTTATGGACTGCTTCGCTTCGCTCGCAGCGTACAAACTCGATCAGAAGATGCCGCCACGGTAAAATCCACCAATTTACGTTTTGATCGACTTTGGAGGAACCAAGCGAGCTAAAAGGTCGTTTAAAAAAAACAAAATGTGCAGAATAATATCCTACATTTATTTTCGTAGATAAAACCTAAAATAGTTTCATTTTAGTACGAAAAATCTCAAAAATAGTTAATACCTGTCAAAAAAACGTGCTTCTGGTTTTTGGATTTTTGGACCTAACTTGTCCAAGCTACTTGTACAACCAACCTGTGTACCAAATTTGGAATAAATCGGACTTACAGTATATACAATGTTTAATGATACCCCAAAACATTCTGTTTTGAATCATTATCGGTGCTCATTTACTCCCCGACCTCAGGTCTCACCAAAAGGGTCACTGCAAAGCTCATTTTTCCTATGGAAATTTGCTAATAACACTCAGTTATTACTTTCTCACTATACTATAGTATAGAGAAAGTACAGTGATCGCAAAAAAAAATCGATGTTGAGATTTTTGTGGAAATATTCGTTTTCTGACCCCCTGAGTCCAAAAAAGTGTGTTTTACAAAATGTCTGTCTGTATGTATACAAAGCTAGAGAGAAAACTATTCTATCGATTTCGAACAAATTAGCGCCAAACATGTCAATTAGGTCTGTTTAGATGCGCGAAATTTTAACAACTCCCTTTTTGGCCAAAAAACCCCAAAAAATCAGTTTTTTATAAAAAAAACGGCTCTAACGATTTTGATAAAATTTGGCTTATTTGTAGCCCTTAATATACCCTACCATATGCAAAAAACAGCATCTTACAAAAAATAATATTTAATAGTTACTCTCACAACATAGGCTTATAATTGGCGTGCGAAGCACGCAATGCATTGTGTATTGAAAATCCTCCCAACACGGAGGTTGGCGTGCGAAGCACGCAATGCACTGTGTATTAAAAATCCTCCCAATACAGGGATTGGCGTGTGAAGCACGCAATGCGCTGTGTATTGAAAATACTCCTAATACAGGGGTTGTGTGTCTTGCCGCTTCTCATAGTGTTCAGTGTCAAGCTCACATGTGCGTCCTTAGCAGTGAAATTGTTAATAATTTAAATTTTATGTTTGTGAGAATGTATGTGCCAGTTTCTGGTACCGTTTATTAATTAAGTTATAACTGAATAATATACAGACTTTTTTTAAATGGGCCACCATTGGTATCTTGTAAACTATAAATCTGACAACAAATTTTTTTAAATGGGGAACCTTTCCTTGTTTTTTTTAGAAATATGTAGTTAAAATATTTGTAAATGGCCGCCATTTTCCAAAATGGATGTCAACTTTCGATTTTTTATGTAAGCCTTGCGGTCAATCTTCCCCTGTCATACTCCTCCCAGGAGGTCTGACAGTTCACCATTATGCAGGCGCGCTCCTCTCTTCTGACTCTTGTTGTGTCCATCTCGTTTTTCCTCTTGTAGATTTCCTGGCGCTTAGTAGCAGCGAGCGCTATTGGAACAAATCCAGCGGTACTGCACGCTCAAGATTCTGTACGACAAGCGGATGCGACTCGAAGAGCCGACCATCTCTGGACCTGTGCCAGCCGTTCGCAGTAAACCTTCTTTTATAGCACGTTCGCCCACACCTTCGATCCGTATAGCACAGGCTGGACAGCAGTCATCAACAAACGACGCGGATATTGCAACTAATTGATCAAAAATAATCATTATACAATTTAGTAGTCGAGAGGAGAGCCCCTTTTATGGGACTACGTTTTTTGCACAGAGTTGCGACAGATGACGACGCTATCTTGTTTTTGACGACATAATATGCACCGACTTCAGACTGTTGATAATATAACGTGTGATAAAATATAAAACAATGTATTATAGTGTATAAGTAGATCATATTAACTAGGAATTCACGACTGTACTGCACTGACTTATGGCAAATGTAAACGTATTGTGTTATAGAGTATACGCTGATCATAAGTAGGCTACTGTGAAGTGCTTTAAAACGAGAGATCTAACCTCTTTCTATCTAGTGTGATTAAGTTTAAGTGTTGTGAGTGTTAATTTTATTTTAACCTGGACTACGAGAGACACCAGAACCCTACTATACATTCCAGAACAGGACACTCGCGGAACTGCCGACAGAAATGAAAACTGAAATGAATGTGAATCGTTGGTCATATTGTTTTAAGCTGAAATTTTATTATTTGAACACTACCAAGTAAACTATTTTAACACAATTTACAAAATGAGTAAGCACAATGTCCATTTCAGAGGTATTACCACGTAAACTATTTTAACACAATTTACAAAAGGAGGAAGTACAACGTCCATTTCAGAGGTATTAACAAATAAACTATTTTAACACAACTTACAAAAGGAGGAAGTACAATGTCCATTTCAGAGGAATTACCAAGTAAACTATTTTAACACAACTTACAAAATGAGGAAGCACAATGTCCTTTCAGAGGAAATACCAAGAAAACCATTTTAACACAATTTACAAAAGGAGGAAGTACAATGTCCATTTCA
>JAGFPH010004200.1:109787-125801 GCA_018207615.1 Philaenus spumarius
CCCCCCAAACCCCCCTAAAATTTCGAATTTTTTAAAACCCTTTCTTAGCGAGCGCCTATGGCCCTAGAGGAAGCTACATACCAAATTTCATTGCAATCTGTTCTGTAATTTTGGAGAAATCGTGATTTAGTTTTACCCCCAAACCCCCCTAAAATTTCCAATTTTTTAAAACCCCTTTTTTAGTGAACACTTATGGCCCTAGAGGAAGCTACATACCAAATTTCATTCCAATCCGTTTGGTAGATTTTGAGAAATCGTGATGAGTGAGTCAGTGAGTGAGTGAGTGGTATTTCGCTATTATATATAGTATAGATTTGTTTTGCCTTTAACAACTACGCAAAATTAGAGATCTATACTATACAAAATCCGTTATGACTGATCTACTGCCCGTACCCTTTGTTCCATACACGACCATCGGTACGGATTCTTTAGCCTTGAGCCCATTAGTTGCAATAATTAACAAACAAAAGGACGTATTTAGCGGGTGTAAAGAAGTTCCTTCACCTTAACACAGCGCCGAGGTTAATTAGTTTTAAAACCGTGAGGTTGTTTATTGTCTCGACTCAATGCCGTATTATACGCTCAAAATGTGTTTAGTGGTTTATGAATGAGCTGGGACGTGAGAAGAAATATTTCTCAGAACTGACTTGTACCGTCTTGTTTGTTATCGCGTTGCCACCGTCTTGAAACTGTAAGAGAAAACGTTTTTCAAAATCGTTAGTGTAACGCCTGCCAAATCATGAAACACTCGGCCTATATTGAAATTTCTTTAAAAACCACCCTTGGATTGGAAAAATAAACTCCTATTGAAACGATTGTAAGTACGTATGTACGTGAGTAACAAAATAGTATAGCGCACGCGCAAGGTCGTGTAAAGTAACTGACATTTTAAAGAAATATGTACAAGGTGGTTCGTTACTGAGCAGCTGTCAACAATAAACCCCACTTCAGACATATGTAACAGCTGATTTCACTCATGACTCATCAACTGTAATATGTTAACAAAACCTAGCTTAGATTCAACATATACATAACATATACTTTGGGGTTGTGTATACAAGTTTACATCTTCGATAAAAACGTAATCATAAAAGTTTGAGCTTCTGATAATTTACAAATATCTACTGTCGATGAAAACCTAGTGAATTTTAAAGTCAACATTAATACAGGGTGAGTTTTATGTCCAGGCACACCTGGATATAATTTAAACGGCCTGAGATATCAATGTGATACCTTGACATGGACCTATTATAACATTTCTTTTACTTTTTTAGGTGGTTAAACATTTCAACCCCCCCCTTATTCGAAAGGGGGGTAACTTAAAATGTTCAAACATAAATCCCTATCATGTGACCCCTCATTTTAAAGGGTATAAAAAAAGAAATCAAATGGTGTAAACTAGAGGTATCTATGTTGCCCCTATCAAAATCTACAGCCATTCAAAAATACGAGTGAAGTACTTCCCAAAGTTAAGGTCGAAATTCAACAAATTTTGATGTAAAATAACAAAATTCAACTTGTTTTTCACCTTTTTAATTTATTAAATGTATTAAAATTCTCAATTCAGTTACCACGAATCTTAACAATATTACCTTCATTTGTTATCAGGGATGACAAAAATAAAAAGCCTGAACAAAGTTCATAGTTCAATTACACACCAACGTACACAGCAACAAATCAGACCTAAAACACATCAACAATAACATAACCCAAATCGTCTGTTGACAGTTGAGTAAAGTAAATAAATTATTTATTTGAAACTCTATTAGGTTATCAGCTGTTTAGAGCCAATTATTTCCTATTAATTTAGTTGTAGCATACTAATGCAATTTTAAAACTCGGATAGTAACCAAAATTAAAGTGTAAATCAAATATTTAGCTTCACAGTGACTTAGAACTTAAAATTATCTTTTAAATAAAAAAAGAATCGTCAAAATCGGCTAAGTATTAACTTTAGAAAGTGAGTGAATAAAAAGCAGGGATTTTTTAAAATATATAGATAATTGGCAACCTAATTATTTTTAAGAACTTAATTTGCAAATTTAGAATCGGTTAATTGTTTTTAACAACCAACAGCGTTTTTAGGTTAGGTTTATATCACTATATTATGTAAAAATATTATTCATACAAAAGAAACTTGCCCTACAACATAGCATAAGCGTCAGGTCCTAGTATACCGTACCCCGATCCAATTGACTCTGTTCTAATCAATGTTAATTTCAGTGAAAATACCAGACTATTCAATTACTGTTTCTATTTCTTTCGTCGTGAGTCGCCGCGGTGGTCGGTGAGCGGAACTAGCAGGAGTTCCTAGTATTTCTAGCTCCTAGTAGCTCCTAGTTATTTCTAAAACACATTAAACTTAATATTTCGAAGATATATTTGATCTAATTTGTATCAAATTAGGCCTAATGTGCAAATGATTTTATGCGGGATCTTACTAAATTTATATTTCTTGAATTGAACCTAAGTGTGCCTAAACCCATGGCCGGGGACTCTAGCTCCCAGGGAAAGGAAAATAATGTATATTATTAATTATTCAGGAATTTTTCTTTAAAGAGATTAGCACTAAAATTAGTTTTAAATGTTATGTGCCGTTTGATTTTACATATACTTATTTTATTGTTTACAAGAGTTCAAGCATGAGCTGCTGGGTCACTACCTGGTGCGGCCTCTAAGAGTGTTAGAGGTCTTTGTGTATTTACTGATGGTGTAAAGGTACAGACAATGCTGTGTGGGTTGATGTTTCATCTGAACAGCCAAATTGGCTTCCCAAATTTTAAAAGTTTTCTTAGGGAGGTCTGAAATATCCCTGGACTCTTTTTGCCGAAGGAGGTTAGGGTATTAATTAACACGTTCACTGCTACGCAAATTTCGTATTTCCTTTGCTAGGAGCTGACCTTTTATTTTGTATATTTATAGTCTAAATGAGTAGAAATTACTTGATTTTTTAACCTTTCTAATTTAATTAATTTTTAACGCAATGCTCTGTGTATTGAAAATTCTCCCAGTACAGTGGTAGGCGTGCGAAGCACGCAATGCATTGTGTGTTGGAAAATACTCAAAATACGGGGGTTGGAGTGCGAAGCACGCAATGCACTGTGAGTTGGCCGCTTCTCATAGTGTTCAGTGTCAAGCTCACATGTGCGTCCTTAGCAGTGAACGTGTTAAGCCCCATACCCCGGTCTAGCCATCTCCTGGAAAACAGCATATGTGCGCCCATGTCTAAACCGATTTGTTTGGTCGCTTCGTAGTAACAGCCACCCCTGATAGTATTACACCCTGTATTTGACAGAAGACGCAGCCGTAAACAACAGTTGGCGGATTTGGTATTTATATATTAACAACTAGACATAAAGGTGTAACAATACTGAGCAGACAGGTTACCCTTGAACTTGCTACACTTTGACAACAAACAAAAACTAATGGGATCGTTATCTAAGGCTATGAAGGGCGTGGTTTGGCCTTCACATTGCTTGGCTGCAATATCTGCTTCGGTCAATGCAGGAACTCCGTTTATACTCTGTGTTATAAATGGTAAAATTAAATGTTGTCTGCCTAAAACCTTATGAAATACCAGAAAGTAAAATTAACTGGAAGAGTAAAATAAAAAAAAAAGAAAGAGGGAATTAATTAGAGAAGCACAGAGAGAATGAATGAGTCTGTAGTTATCAATACTAATATTATAAAGAGGAAAAATGTGTTTGATTGTATGTAAGGGGTATCTTTGGAACTAGTAAACCGATTGAAAAATAGTTTTACTAATAAAAACCTACACTATCCCTGAGTAACGTAGGCTATGATTCATTTTGATAAAAACATTTTTATTTAAATATTTGCAAATTTAGTCGGAAAAAATCTTAGGTTAGGCCTAGACTAATGAATCAACACATGTATTTACATTTATTACCATAGCAACTAATTGAATAAAAAAACAGATAAACAGCTGTTTGCTCTAATATTTTCATTAACATCTGATTTCAAACTTTGAAGCAATTATTTGTAATTATAACTTTTAGGTTAGGTTTTCGTTAAAGTGTAGACCTTAGCTTTGCAGGTTCTTTTATTAACCTTTATTATAACTGCTGTTATAAAATTACGAAATAATTTGATTTCAACATTTAACATTATTTACCATCTTAGCTTTGGGGTTATTATTAAGTACCAGGAGACCGAGCTAAAGCTCGATTATAAGCAGGGCTATGATTTCAATAATAAATATTGGATTATTGAGTTTTGAGGTTATAACATTAAACAACTAAATAAAGGGTATATACAACATTAGGCTTACCTGTAATAAAAATACAGTTTAAAGGATTAACCATAATCTCAACGCTATGCCTCAGAAATAAGTCAGGCCTAAATTAAAGTTTAATATTTCAATATCGATTTAGGCCTAGGGCCTAGTTCGCTCACGTCAATAACTATTATTGCAAATTTCCGTGAACATCGTTTAGGTTAGGCCTATAACATTAAACAACTAAATAAAGGGTATGT
Source organism: Philaenus spumarius (assembly GCA_018207615.1). Taxonomy (NCBI): domain Eukaryota; kingdom Metazoa; phylum Arthropoda; class Insecta; order Hemiptera; family Aphrophoridae; genus Philaenus; species Philaenus spumarius. Next base: position 114,285 of record JAGFPH010004200.1, read on the forward strand.
TTATTTAGCAGAAGTATTCGTTGCCATGGTAACTATAAATAGATACAACATTAGGCTTACCTCTAATAAAATATACAGTTTAAAAGAAAGCAGATGATCATTGTAATGGCATTGAAAACATTTGCATCAGCTGTGCTTTGTATTGTTTAAAATGGACAAATTTCACTTTTTAATTTAATAAAAAGACGTAGAAAACGAATTTTCCCAGACTGGTGACCATTTCCAATCGATTTCTCGTGGCCAAAAGCCCCATATAAAATCAAAAAATGAAAAATCCTTAGACGGAGATTCCAGATCCATTTAAAAGACAAACAATTATCTCTCGCTTTAGAAGATAAGATTCTACACCTTTATTATAAAGAAAACATAACATGATTATGTGTATAGAAGGTTCCAACGGGGTTGGCGTGCAGAGCACTCAGGGGTTTCCCTTAGTTTCTATAAAAAATTAATGTAATTTATTTTTCGTACGAGTATGTGAGGTATTTTTATAAAGAGTTTTCCCTTTAACCCCCCTTCATTATTTTTGTTACTGAAAATAAATTAACAAATCTTTGTAACCAGTTTGTAAACACTGAAGCCCCAACCACAAGTTCGGTAAATAACACCACACAGATAAACTGTAAAATACTTATTGATATTGTTATTCTAGTTCTCTGATGTACATTTCGGTAACCGAGTTACCATCGTCGGAGGGTTCTAAATCTAAACTAATTATAACAAAAAGTGTTCTTCGGCCCCATAGCTCACACGAAAAGGAAAAATGCATAATAATAATAATTATTATAGTTAAGTATTTTTCTTGTAAGACTATTATTTATGTCAGTGTTACGTAGAAGTGGTTTAGCACTAGAAATGTTTTTAAAAGTTATGTAATTTCAAAAATTGCAATTCCCTACCCCACCCCCCAATAAATCAAAACTACTAAATTAATGTACTTATTTAGGAGTCTATTAACCATAACTCAATCAAAATTTAAAATTAGATGGAGTTATCGTTAATAGAATCCTAAAATATTAATGTCTCTCCATCATTGCTGGAATAACCGACAGCAGAAGAACAGAACTAATGTTGTTATCATATGTAAATAGACGTTTTTGAGCCCTCAAAGGCAATTCAGAAATAGTGCAGTTAAATTAAACTAGTTTTGCCCCATATCTGAAACAGTATTTAGTATATTGGAAGGTGAAACAGTGAAATTATGGGAAAAAGTCTGTACCTTTTTAGATACAATTTATGTTATGGTGCAGTATGAATAGGCCTAGTCTAGAAACAGGAGTGAATATTTCAACAGGATCAAAAATGGAACTTTTTGTGAGCAAATTTTGGGTAACATTTGACGTTCAATACTTCCCTTAAGAGCAAATTGTTAAAAGTTTTCCGTGGTAGGTCCAAAATTTCCCCCTTAATATCCGGTCTATATGCCCCATTATAAAATATCAAATTGGCGCCCATAAATTAAGATTCGTATCTGGTAAAATCAAAATATAATTGATTAAGAAAAGCTTTGAGTTATTACCTATCATAGCCTATATTCATCTAAAGTCTAGAGGAAATATACTTTCCAAAATAGTTTTTAAGTATATATTAAGAGGCGGTGGTAGCTCCCTTAAACCGTAATTTCAACATGCTACAGTTTTTTCCTACAGCTGCACTTAACAAAGTACGTTTTTGTACACTCACAGCAGTTCGCAAACTAGACTACATGTGTTCAGAGTCAAGTAATTATACATATTTGTTGTACTTTTACCGCACGAAACATTACTTTGCATCCTGGGGTGCAAAGTAATAGAGGTGGGCGTTATTTAACGTAACAGGAAAAATAATACTATTAATGCGTTGCATACTATTACCACGTTAATACGTTACGTAGGACATCCTATTATTTTTGTAACGTCAAGCGATAAGGCAGGGAAGGGGACTGACGAACGTTCCAGAGAGGTGATAATTCCAAGTAAACATTATCTTCAACGTTACATTACGAAATAATACCTAGACAAAAATAACACCTTGACAAAAATAATACCCTTTGAGAAAACGGCCAGAAGATTACTTTCTTCGCTTGCGTTAATACGTTATAATAGATGCAGCAACTTACACACAGGTTACACATTATTAAACCCGAATAAACATGTTTGGTGTGAGATTCCAGGAAATATTTCTTGCCCTTCCCGGTGTTTGTATTCTTTATTAATTTAATCCATTACACATAATTAATAGCATATTTATTATGCAGATATGCACATTGACATAATTATTACTGCTGACATGACATAAAATATTACAAAAATAAAACTCCTTCATAGAACTATCCTTCCCTAAGCCTTAGGGTATAGTTGAATTTAAACAATTTATTGACACTGCAATTTAATTTAGTCTAAAAGTTTAACGTAAAATTATGTTTTTTAAAATTTTTGTCATCAATAATTACTCTAGGTTTACATTTGATTTTTCATAATTTGTATATTATATATTTATTTAAATTTAATTATTTTGACAATTTTAATTGCATTTTGTCAGTAAAGATTTTCTTTGAAACATTTAACTTAAAGCAGCAGAAGAAAATTACTTGAGAATCTTGGTAACTTTTTAACATAAAGTAATATCGATTGGAACCCTTACATTAAATGAATAATATTTTTTAAATAAATGTATATTTTAATTTGAAGCTGAGTATTTAAAATTTGATGTTTTTAAATTTAGAGTTATCAATAATTACCCTAAGTTTAAATCTTATTATTATTATATTATATATTTATTTATTTACCGTATATCTAATCATTCTGAAAATGTTTGTTTTAATGTATTTTGTTAATAAAGGCGTTTCTTGGAATATTCAAGCAACGCTGCAGACAATAAATATTACTTGAGAATATCGGTAACATTTCATAAAGTAATCTCGTCTGCAACGAAATACTAAATAAATAAATACACCTTGCTAAAACGGTCTACGAGTAACTTGCCCGCAACGCAACATCATATATTACCAAATTAATTGTTTCAGTAATTTCGTCTGCAACGTTATATCAAATAACATCTCAACAGTTTCCCGCCACCTAATAATACGTTATTTCAACCTATTACCAGGATGCCGTGGAACGTTGCAGACTATTACCACAATGTAACGGTAATTCCCATCACTACAAAGTAAATACCTCATGTACAGATTCCTCACGCCGGCAATGCACCCCGAGAGGGGAAGTAAGGCCCGGTCCCCACGCTGTGTTTGTTGTGTCCAACGTCACCAGTACAACCTCAATAAAAAAAAAATAGACCTCTGTTCTTCACTGTATACCCTAGTTTGTCACTGTAATATAACGGCAAATAAAAGTGATAAACACATTTTTCTTAGTGAACAGGACGTGTAAAAATTAGTTGTTTTATTTATAAATGTATACAAGTGTCACAAAAAACCTTATCGTGCTATAATACAAGATCGGATTCTGTGCATTATAATAAATTAAAATATTCAGAAACATTTTACGAATTCGGGTTGTTTATTTTAGTTTTTTGTTAGTTTTTTACAACAGTTAAAATAGCAACAACAGTAACAGTGCCCAATGTATTTTCATCAGCTATGTTATTCACGATAGTAAAAATCAATGTCCGAATTCGAAAAAAAAACGTTACTGAACATTTTAAAATTTATTTTAATGTATTGAATTCGATACTTCATAGAGCATAAATGTTTTTACATGGGTAGTATATTATTAAGTCAATTTTGTGTAGGCCTAAATCGTTATAAAGTTTTAGTGGTAAAACATTTACTAAATGAGTAGTAAACAAAAATAAAAATTGATATTTGATATTTAAAAATATTGAAGGTCCAAGTTGGCAAGTTTACTTGAACCTTTCAAAAATCTAAGCATGAAGTCCAATTTACAAAAAAATGGTTGGATTTAGGAAAAACCGCAAGAACTAAGAATAATAAAATTACTTAGCCTATATAATCTGATTACCAAATCAGAACAGCCAGGATCGCACCAAATCAATGTCAAAGAAGCACAAAATGTATTCATTACAGGAATTACCTTCCTCCTGACTAAACAAAAGGTCGTACAGAAAATTGTTTGAAATAAAAAAGTTAATTCCACTAATTATCAACAACTTTCTCGCAAAAAATTTTCTTTTTGACTACAAATACAAAAATTTCTCGCTTTGAACATTTTTGTTGTCATTACTTTTATTTTATAAAAAAACTTATTAAAATTTTGCATCACAGTTATAACATTTTATAATTTTGTATGAAACAAAACCTTACTTATTTATAGATATTTGTCATAGTTTTCTCTAAAATGTGAAATAATTTTTTATAAAAAGGTTGTAAGCAAGTACGTAAAGTTATAAGAATGTGAGCGCTGTCTATTTCCTCAGTTAAATGTTATTTGTGGACCTATTTTTTTGTGGAATTGGTTGTACCGCCAAGGCAGGTTTAAGGAGAAGTAGACTGTAGAAGGGATGACTCGCCCATTAGGCCAAGTTCACTCCTAGTTTGCTCGAACTGTAGACTATGTTTTGAAAATATTGATTGTTGTGCTGCTCTTGGTGGCACATATATGAACTACAAAACTATCTAGAATGTACAAAACATTTGTCTACTAGATTGTAATTTTAACACGTTTTGTTTAGTATATCAGATCTTTTTAAAAACTAAAATACTTTTAAAATGCATCCGAGGCTGTGCCTCAAGCATCAAATGTTTATTTCGTGCGACAAACTCGACATTGCACCCTTGATCCAAAAATAGCTATAATTAACGTAGGTTCAAATCCGGCTGTTGTCGTCGGCTTTTCCGCTCTCCTAATAGCGTCACAGATAACGATCGTAAAACAAGGCGTATTTTTCTTCACCAAACGGTACATTAACCGATCAGCTGATTATGCTAAATGCGTGCTCATGCGCGCAACTCTTCCTAACCGTCATAACTTTCCCGGGTTTCTCTACACCTGCGAACAAGTTAACGAAAGTTGATCGGACGGTATAATGCTATCGGATTGACATGTATGGAAACCCATGCCAAACAAACAGACTACTGGACTGGCGTTGCGTCAGACAAGGAGTGCGTTGAAGTCACTGGACCGGTCGAGTTATTTCTTTACAAGGTTCAAGTAGGCGATTTAGCTTTAGTTTGGTAATGTCTGGAACTGCTTTAGTTTACGTGATGAGTAAGTTTATTAGATTCTTTAAACATATAATAATATAATTAGCTTCGTTTATGTATTTCAACTTCTGATATGTCTGATACGCAATTTGGTGGACCAATTTCAAAATGGAGATACGGGTCACGAAGTTTAAAATCCAATAAAGTATGAGTTGACAAATTGTATTGTACCTTATCAAATAAGCGTATAATCAATTAATTCTTAAAAGTTAAGAAGCGCAGGTCCTGTGTACTAAATCTATATAAATATATAAAAGCGAAATACCACTCACTCACTGACCCACTCATCACGATTTCACAAAAACTACCGAACGGATTGAAATTAAATTTGGTATGTAGCTTCCTCTAGAGCCATAGGTGCTCACTAAGAAAAGGTTTGAAAAAATTCGAAATTTTAGGGGGGTTTTGGGGGATCAAAGTTATTAAAAAACGATTTCTTCAAAACTACCGAACGGATTGGAATGAAATTTGGTATGTAGCTTCCTCTAGGGCCATAGGTGCTTACTAAAAAAGGGTTTGAAAAAATTCGAAATTTTACTGGGGTTTGGGTTGATCAAAGTTATTAAATCACGATTTCTTCAAAACAACCGAACTGATTGGAATGAAATTTGGAATGTAGCTTCCTCTAGGGCCATAAGTGTTCACTAAAAAAGGGTTTTAAGAAATTGGAAATTTTAGGGGGCTTTGGGGGGTAAAAATGACTAAATCACGATTTCTCTAAAATTACCGAACAGATTGGAATGACATTTGGTATGTAGCTTCCTCTAGGACCATAGGCGCTCGCTAAGAAAGGGTTTCAAAAAATTCTAAATTTTAGGGGGGTTTGGGGGGATCAAAGTTATTAAATCACGATTTCTTCAAAACTACAGAACGATTTGAATTTGGTACGGGTGAATGAAATTTGGTATGTAGCTTCCTCTAGGGCCATAGGTGCTCACTAAGAAAGGGTATGAAAAATTTCGAAATTTTAGGAGGGGTTTGGGGGGATCAAAGTTACTAAAATCATAATTTCAGATCTTTTTATTATTATGACAATAGTGCTTTTATTATTTAAGATCAATATATATAAAAGCCAAATACCACTCACTGACTGAACACTTAAAAAGAATACAATTACGTTAAAAAGACTGAAAATACCAACCACCGTACGGGTTAGCTAGTTCTAATAGATTTTTCTAACTTGAAGTTATAGTACATCAATGAACCGCGAGGAAGCGCTAGCAAACCATTTAATTCCCGGTAAAGTGCGACAGAGCACGAGATAAAATGTTTTCTTCCCCCCTCTCTCTCTGGTACATGGCGAAGAGACAAAGCAAGAGCGACCCTTAGTATGTTGCACTCTCTCGCTCTTGATCGCGCACAAAATGGTTTGCTAGCGCTGCGTCGCGGTCCATTGCTGTACTACAACTTCAAGTTAGAAAAACCTATTAGAATTGAGTCCCTAAGAACTGCGCTTCTTAACGTATAACGTTTGTTCGTCTAACTTTACTTGATAGTTCAAAAAGTGAAGGATCAATATTGAGCTTAAATCGTGCAACTATATTTTCTAACTTATTTTGAGCTTTCAGGGAAACTGACTTTCCAAAACTGTTTATCTATTTTATTACTGAAGGCGATTTTAAAACAGATGATTTTGTCATCAACCTAGTTCGACTAGATCCTGTTATACAACGATTGACACGACGTAAAAATATGTTTTAAAACCTTTAACTGTGATGTATTTGTTATTTTTCCTGAGGAAAGTGCATTCATATAAGTTTGTTAAAATTTACTGAACATTGAAAAACTAAGCTTCCAATGAACTAAATAGTTTGAACATTATTTTAGTGATACGAAAATTTTAATCATCAAATAATCGACATGTACATCATATCAGGGGAACGTTTCTGACCCTCGGACTCTGGAAGCGCCCAAAAACATCGCACTCACAAATTATAAAAAGCCATACACAGTCCATTATCAACACACTCCAATTCAAACACTTAATAGGCTATAATAGTGTACAGGCAAAATATTGTAACCGTCATATAATTAATTATAAGTATACGGCAGCGACAAGAGCAAGAGCAACAAAGAGGTAGAGAAGGATCATAAGAACACATTGGTTATTAAGAGGAAGACAATGGGGCTAGAAAGAACACTTTTTACCAGCTTCCAATGTATGCAGATCACAGTAAATTTTTATTTTTAACCCTCGACGCGAACAGAGGAGTGTTATAAGTTGAACTTGTGTATCGGAGGTTGACAAAATATACACCTCCACCAAATCGGCTCTCATTTATTATTTTAGACCTTAGGTCCCACATAATTGCCACTGCAATGTTATCTTTCCTTTGGAAATTCGCTAAAAATGTCGAGCACAAATATCTAAAAGTCGTTCTGGCGATTTCCTGTTTAGAAGAAATTTAACCGAAAATTGTGTTTTCGTCATGATTATAAGCAAATACATTTAAGAGCAATTTATCATCTATACAGGGTGTCCCCGAACTCTCTGGACCCCTTTTGTAGATATGTTCCTGGGATCGAGACAAACATATTTCACAATATAAACATGGGTCTACGGGGCTTATTTTTCGTCTGTCTGTATGTGTTTTTTACAAAATACTTAATATTTTTGGAAGTAGAAAAGATATTGAGCTCAAACTCTGTACACCTATTTGTTGCGTAACTTCTGACCACTGTACGAAAAATTAGATTATTATTTTAAATATTTTGAAAATGGCGGCCGTTTATAATTTTTAATGTCAAATATCTCAAAAACCGCTAACTTTGCAAAAAAATTACAAGAGACAAAAACGTTTACTTTATTAATGAAAAACACAATGTTTTTTTATTTTGTCTGTACCTCAAAGAATAACAGAGATATTGACAAAAAAAGGAAAAATGTTTTTCTTGGTAGTTGTCAACAATACCCAGAATTACTCTAGAAACAAAATATTTTAAAGTTATTATGAGCTAAATTTATCAGTTATTTGCATTATGTTTCGATCACTTTCTGAGCTAATTCTACTAGCAAAAAATAATAATAAAAGTTCATATATTCATAGGTCCGGAAATGTTTCGTTAGCGAGTTACAGCTGGCGAAAGATTTCGCCCAAAAAATTATTCACAGAAACGAATCGCTATTGAAATACGTAGGACGTTAATTAAGGTGTGGAATTGAATTGAATGTAAGTAAAATGAGCATATAAATTTAATAAAATAGGTCCCAGTTCTGTAACTGCAGTAATTGTTGCGATATTTGACCCAAAACGCAAAATTTTGTCCGAATTTTACATTTTGGGTCAAATATCGCAACAATTAGGCCTACAGAGTTTGAGCTCAATATATTTTCTACTTCCAAAAATAAAGTATTTTGTAAAAAACACATACATACAGACAGACGATAAATAAGCCCCTTAGACCCATGTTTATATTGTAAAATATGTTTGTCTCGATCCCAGGAACATATCCACAAAAGGGGTCCAGAGAGTTCAGGGACACCCTGTATATTTAAAGCCGTAAGGAAAAAAACATTTGGACAGTTCATCTGAGACTTCTACTGGGCCGATTTACATGCGGGTTTTACCAAGACAAAGGTTTTTGGTCCTATATTAGCAGGTGTTATTTATATTTTGAAAATATTTACGTTAAATGGGTAAAAAATGAAAAGTAAACTTTTCTTATGGAGATTTAACATGGGGAAAAGTAAACTTTTTTAATCCTTTGGACAGTTTGCCTGAGACTTCCACTGGACCGATTTACATGCGAGTTATACCAAAACAAAGGTTTTCGGTCCAATATTATCAGGTTTTATTTGTATTTTGAAATATTTACGTTAAATGGGTCAAAAATGAAAAATAAACTTTTCTTATAGAGATTTAACATGGAAGAAAAAATAAACTTTTCAATCCTCAAAACAGTTCGTCTGAGACTTTCACTGGACCGATTTACATTCAGTTTATACCAAATAAATGTAAAACTTTTCTATATTAACAGATTTTATTTACCTTTACGTCATCTTAATTTCTTAAATTAAAAAAATCAACATTCCCAAATCTTTGCAATTAATTTATTTTATAGTTCTTTAATCAGCTGATTATAAAGAAACAATGTATTTTGCCTAACAACAGAAGAAGAGCAACCTTTCATATAATATAACAGCTGATTTCACCCATCATCTGTACACAACCTAGCGTAGATTGTACTTTGGAGTTATGTTAACAATTAATTACAATTCATCAATAATGTAATTCTTCTGAAGTTTATTTTTTTTTAATATAAATTATAAAATTAAGTTAGGCTATAATACGTTATAAGATTTGCTTTGAGGTTATAAAGTGAATTTAAATACAACATGTTATCAACGATTAATTTATACAAATTTAAAGACGATACCCATTCGTTTAACTTCGGAAACAAATGTACCTACATCTTCGTATAACATATAAATATATTCGAGTATTAATTTCTTTTTTATAATATTAATAACTTATAAATCATGATAGTTAATATGAAATAAAAACCAATTAAAAGATAACATTTGTATCTTTATCTTGATATATAATTAAGGCCTTCATAAATACAACATTTTGCAAGTAGGCCTACAGTTTTAAATTGCAATATTTTTCATGGTAGTTGGCAACTGTATTATTTATGAAAGGTAATGGTTTTTTCTCCTTTCTTTTCTATCTGTATTGATATCCTAAAAAAATAGATTATGTGTATAAAATATTATTTAAATTCACTGATTGTCGAATCCATTTTTTTCTTCTTTAACTTTGCTACAAGAAAAATAATTGGAAGGAAATAGCATTTTAAAAAGTACATTTTATACATGTTTCGCACCATCTGCCTAGTTTTTGTTTATAGTTCATGAACAAATTCTGACAGTTTACCTTCAAACTTCGATAAGTAAAGGTTCCTAATGCACGGGTAAAACTATTGGCAAGAAAAGCTGAATTGCAGAAGACAAAATTATCTTTTGTTTTTAATGTATTTAAAACATTATATTTACAAGTATAGTATAAAAAAGCGTGTATATCATAACTTAATTATTGAGTCTATCAGTTAAATAGTTACTAACTTGGTTTTGTTGTGTGTTTCAGGTCAGTTTGATATACATGCGTCACCTTTACAGTAAGTTAAAAATTTTAATTTTTAACATTTTATATTTCCCTGTGGATTGTACGAGCTTGAAGTGTCGAATTGTTCTGACGGTCAGCCGAAAAGGTAGATTCACATCGTGTTGCCATATGTCTAAATTTGAATTATCTTATATTCAGCCCAAAACTATCGTACTTTGGGTACGAAATTTCACTTTTGGTGTTAGTACAAAACACCATAATCTAGGCTAGTTTTGGTAATTTATGAGTAGACATGGCGAGCCCAACATGGGCTCTTATACAACATGGACTACGTTATTTGCACCTAGTTGCGACAGATGACGACGCATATGGTTTTTGATGACATAACATAATATGCACCGACTTCCGTAATTATTATAAGATAATAACAGCATACGACCAACAATATTGTTGTGTTTACTGTGTTGGTATAGGTTGAACAAACCAATTATTACACAATAACTTAACTATTATCCTTCATCCGATTGCTTTGACAGTTACGCCATCCGATAGGCAACTAAAAGGGCAACAAAAAAGGTGTCTTGGCATTTTTTGGTTAAATGAACGGTTTTGGGGTAATTAAGGTTTGAAATTTCAAACAGGCGCCTTCTTGAAACTCATAAAAGGATTTAATCGCTTATTTTTACTAAAATACATAATTTTTAGGTTAAACATCATGCCAAGTTTGAACTCTATCGGTCAAAGCGTTCTCTAGATATGAATTATTTTATAAAAAATGGTGGATATCTGGAAAACGAAGAGTTTTTGGAAAAAATTTTATTCTTAATTTTATTTTTATTTTGATCCTTTTTATGAAGATTGGCACTTTACTTACGGGACACCCTGTATTAAACACATTTAAAAATATAGTATAACTTAACTTCGGTGTGAATCCACCGTAGAGTATTAGTGTTTATAATATCAGATTTTATGTTATTAACAAAAACTGTGCAATGCATTTAAACACTTCAAAAACATTAATTTCAAAATTATTAAATCCGTCATATTGTTCTGTACAGTATTTAGTAATTTAAACAAATAATTTTTACTTGATTTAATTTGCATAATCTTTTATAACTGTTTTTTACTTTCTCCCCCTATACCATAGTATATGGAGAAAGTATTGTATTCGTCAAAATTTTCGAGTTTGAGTTTTTGGTGGAAATATCCGTTTTGGGTCCCCCAGAACCTAAAAAAGTGGTTTTCGGAGTGATGTCTGTGTGTCTGTGTGGATGTTATCAGACCTAGAGC
>JAGFPH010004201.1:0-16035 GCA_018207615.1 Philaenus spumarius
CATATTGAGAATACAAAATTAAAATTGATTAAATATGTTAGGTTTTTGAAGTGATAACTTCTATTGGCCCGTTGGGCACTTTCGACTTGGCTATGTTTTCGAAATCTCGCGTCACGCCAGATTTCTCGCGAGATCTTGCATCACGCCAGATTTCCCGCGAGATCTCGCGTCACACCAGATTTCTCGCGAGATCTTGCATCACGCCAGATTTCCCGCAAGATCTCGCATCACGCCAGATTTCTCGCGAGATCTCGCGTCACGCTTTTGTTTAGACACAAGTCAGATCGTGGAGAGGGAATATTATTAATACATTATTTACATTTATTAGCATAGCAATCAAATTAACACATAAGAATTAGTTAATATAATATAACAGCTGATTTCGCCCATCATCTGTAATTCTTAAACAAAACCCAGCGTAGATTATATTTTGGGGTTATGTTTACAACTTCAACCATTAAAATTTCTTGTGATGTTAATTTTCTTATATATTAATTATACAACTAATGTAGGCTATAACTATAAGTTATATGGGCTTCTACACGTTATAAGATTTGCTTTGGGGTTATAAACTGTATATAAAACTAACCTTTGATCATCAATGTATTTGTTTATACAAATTTAAAGAAGGATACCTACTGTTTAACTTCGCAAACATTCGTACATCTTTGTATAACATATTTGATTATTAATTTCTTTACTGTAATATTAACAACTTCTAAATCATTTGATCTATCAATATGAAATAAAAGGTAACTAAAAGATAATATTTTTACCTTTCTTTAAATATATAATAACGGATATAAATAAACAATTTGAACAAATAGGCCTACAGTTTTATAATCCTTATAATTGTACACATTTACCGAGTTAAAAATCCCCGTAGTCATAGAAGTTATCACTTCCAACGTGTGGTCTTTTTTATATGTTAAGATCGGTGACAAAATTGAAATTGTTAAAGTCAATATACCATGCTTTGATTGGCTCAAAGCTGGAATATGGTATTGAAGTTTGGGGAGGGGCATACTACAGTACATTAAAACCAATTATTGTGCTTCAGAAACATTTTAATCGAATTATGGCAAACAGAACTAAATTGGAGCATACTAGTCTATTATTCAAAATTCTTAACATTCTACCCTTTAGAAATTTATATATATTTAAAGTATTACGATTATTCTTTAGTAGAAGTGGAGGTAATTATACCACAGGGGCTAGAGGGAGGACTTTACGGAATAATTTAAACGTAGTTTTTCCTAAACCAAATCTAACTATTTAAAAAAAAATTTATTTATATCTTGCCCCAAAATTTTTTAATCTGATGCCTATAAAAATTAAACTTTGTAGAAATAAATTTGAGTTCCACAGCTTTTTAAAACAATATTTATTAGAACAGGACCGGGTTGATATGTTCTTCACCAGTACGCAGTGAGGGTGGATAGACTTTCAGTAACTGTTCGTCAAGTGTTTGTGATTATTCTTGAGGGCTCTCTTCTATCACCGTGATAATGAATAGTAGAAGTGTTTGTGAGTGTGTGTGTGGGGGGGCTGTGTGTGTGTGCGTGTGTGAGAGAGAGTATATTTGTGTGATTGAAGTTGGAAGGTATTTGTTATTGTTATTATGAAGAATTTTGTTGCGTTTTGTTTTTGTGGTGAACTTTTGGTTCCGAAAGAGGTGTTTTTTGGAAACAGATGTAAAGTTAATGCAGGATTGTTTTCTTAATTGCATTTTATTTTTTGTGTTTGTGGATTTATTATTGTGTTTGTTACTTACTGTTACTTTTATTACTTACTGTTGTTATTAAGTAAAAGCCAAATCTTAGTATTCTAAATGTGTTTATGTTAGTGTAATGTACAGTTGAACTGGCCGGTCAAGGCGTTTTTGTTTCTTTCCCATCGAGTTGTTTATATGTTTAATTGTATAAATATTTTCATCCCAAACAGGTTATAACCTCGGGATGATTTGACCCTTTAGTAATTCCTATTTTTGTTGTTATAAATTTATATTATTATATGTATTATATGTTGTGCTGTGAATAGTTGTTTATTTATTATTAAGCGTATATTTTAAGTTTAAAATTTTATTATGTAAAATGTGTATAAGAGAAGGGTCAAATAAATTCATTTCATTTCATATATAGTTTAGGTTTGATATTAATACAGTTTATTTTAAAACGTTAATTAATTAAATTACTTTTTAAATTCAGATTCTATAAAAAGATGTAGGCTTATAGAGTGTATTAAGGACTGTTATATAAAAAAACTAATGTGGGGCTACTGTCTTGTAGGCAAAAATATTGTCTTTTCCAAAGTTTAAAAAAAACTGATTTGGGGCAAACAAAACACAAATGCAGTATTGCATATTCTTGATTTCAATATTTTGATAAATAAATTTAACATTTTTAGTTTAGTAAATGAAATTTATTAAAATGAGTTAATATTTATTTTAATATTATCACAATCTATATATATAAAATTCAATGTATGTTTGTACGTTTGTCTGTATGTTTGTCCTTTATGCGTTACCAAACCGTCCATCCGATTGCTTTGAAATTTTGCATAGTAACACAGGTTAACCCTGGGAAGGTTTTAGGCCATTTACCAAAGTCCTAGGACACAAGGGCTACGCCCCAGTGGCCCTCAAAGTTTCAATGTTAATCTTATGGAAGGTCAATCTTAAGGAAGAAGAAGAAATATTTCTTTTGATTTTATCAGAAACAGCTGTTCGTATGAAAAGCTTAAAACAGCTGATTTTGATCAACAGCTGATTTTGATCAACAGCTGATTTGGATCAAAAACTGAATATAATTTTAGGTTAGGTAAATCAAGCAATGAGCAGAATCCCATTATAATTTACATCGGCCCTCAGGGATACGAATTACAGGCTTTCAAAGTTTCAAATTAAGCAATAGCAAAGCATTGCCGGGTCAGCTAGTATAGTATAAAAATATTTGTTTATAACATTCAAGTTTTGTACAAATAAAAAAGATGAGCAGTTTTATTTTAAGCCTTTTACATCTATATTTTAGCATAATACATATATATAAAAGCCTATCAATGTTGTTAATGTTATGTAAAATTTAAGACATTTTTCAATGTAGCTGAGAGAAAATAGATTAAAAAATTTATCTTTCACTTGAGTAAATAATGCAAAAATTCTCCATAAATTTGGGCATGTGGGGTGTAAGCAAGCCCGGTCAGAGAACCTCTTGGGGGCGGTGGACGAGTTGAAAGGAAAGGGGTGCCAGAAGGTTTGAGGGGTATGGAATACAGAGCGGGGTCTGGGCCTGTAAAAAAATCGGTGCAAATTGGTGAGTTTTGAGACTTATTTTAAGCCTAAATATATGAAATAAAAACGTAAGTATATGCATAGTTTTATGCAAATCTTCACTCTTAACATATCATATCTATTTGCAAAACGATATATTGAAATGACTTAGAAAATCAATAATTTGTTTATTTATAGCTACGAAAGTCCTAATCGTGACAGCTCGGTTACCACTTGGTCCCGGTAAAGTAAGCAAGGAATCAAAGGCGAGTGGATTTCACCGACTCATCCGGATGTTGACGCAAAGTTTCTTGCCTATGGAAATGGCAGTCTTAACCATTTATGACTATAGCGGCATGTCTATGTTTCTAACAAAACTTAGTATCGCTTTTCTATCTGCGTAGCTGGCAGACGGGTTTGCTCTACTACGTTGGCATGCACAACAATATTTTCCTTTAACCAAAGCAAGGAAGGGTTTTGATAGTCGCAATAATCAAATTAGAGTAAAATGTATATTACAATCCATCATTTTTATCTTTTGAAAATTTTTCCAGCCAGGACACCTATTAGGTGGGCCAGGCCAGGCGTAAACTATTAGGAGGGAGTGTGGTCGCGCAGATGTTGCAAAAGGAGAGGGGGTAACAAAAGATGGTCCACACCAGATGACATTTGTCCTGACAATGCCACTGGGTATGCCTAACTTTTCCATGACAGGATAGTTGTTAGTACAGTAGTAAATATTACCTAGTAGTAGTTAGCAGTTAGTAAATATTACCTAGTAGTAGTTCTTAAAGCATAACTTATGCCTCTTTTATTTGGTAGTATAATCAAATTTGACTTCATTTGGTTACAGTGGGTTTAAGAATATACTTAAGTAATAAGTCATAGACTTAACCAGGTTTTGGGGTTAGAATACCCCCATTGAAATAAAAAGATAAATTAAATAAATATAGCATATTTGCATGGTTTTCATGGCATAATTATGAAGTGGTTCAGTTTCTACGAATTGCTTAAAAATCCATTTAACAAAGTTAAAATGTCAAAAATTTGCTGAACCTCCCTACGGTTTCGGGGTGGATTGGCCAGTCCTTTAACCCTCCTCTACAGTTAACGCCTAGTTACGCCTATGCTTTAGCCTATAGCTGCCAACAAATAAAGATAAAAAATTTTACAAAATGCAAAACTACTTTATATTAAAAAAATATAGGCTACCAATAAAACATTCAAAAATAAAACTTGTTTTTATTTTTTCCTAATTTTATATAGGTAGTGCTCAAGCATTAGACTATAATTTTAATTAATATAACTAACCCATACCTGTTCTGTATCTAGTATATCCAATGATTCATCATCTATTGGTTCAGAAGACCTCAACATTCTTAACCCATGTTGTAAAGGGCGTGGTTGAAATTTATCTTTAAGAAAGAGTAGTTGCTTGAAATAAATCCATACGACTTCAGCTCCTTTTTCAGTACTTTTCCTAAGTTCTCTTTGAAACTGTCCAACTAGTTTTCTGATCTTCTTTTCCGCTTCCCCAGCTTGCAAATCAAAAGCGTGGTCTAACTCTATCCAAGCCTTATGGCGTTTGCTTCTATGTTTGTAGGCTTCTTCAGTACGATCCCACAGAGCCCTGCGCTCTTTATACATTTCAATAAGTTGGAACACATCTGCTTGTCTCCATTCGACCATTTTAATGTATTTTTAATATAAGTAAGCTAAAAACATACAACACAATCAAACAAGTTATCACACTTACAATGAACACCTAGATAGCTCTTTTTTTAAAGAATTTGCTAAAAGATCAAACAGCATTTTCTACAGGGCTAAAAGAAATGTTGTAAACTGTTGGCTAAACTATTAGAATTTGTGGTGAGATACTTCATCAATCATTCAAAGGTATTGATTGACCTTACACCCGGCTTTCAAAGTAACAAGCTCTAAATTGTCCCTCCCATGCATTTGGTACCTACAAGAAAAATTTACATTTTAATTTTCTTTACAATCCGACAGCAGCTTATAAAGTGATATAAATTTTTTTTATGAAAGCTAAAACATATATCCATAGACGAGCCATCAATATATTTCAAATAATAGGCCTAATTACTTCTGCAAATAAAAAGGTTGATGCAATAATGATGTACGTGTATGCAAACGGTACTTCCAGAACACACTACAGGTTTCGGCGGGACGTTTGGATGGAGCTTTAAATGGTTTTAACGAGTTGGGAGTTCCTAATATGTTTTTTCTATAAAATTAACATTAGGCTAATTAGAAAAAAGGATTTATTGATGAATTAAGATAGTAACTGACAAGACCATTAAGATGACAATAAGGACTTTTAGGCCCATACACCCTTATTGCATAGAACACATTTAGGATGTTCTCCCCAATAAGGGCTTATAAAGTGTAATTTTATTTACCGGTATATAAAAAAATTATCACAAAACAGTTGAGTTTAGCAATCCAGTTTAGTGGAAAAGTGTTTAATAAGGTTCAATTGTTTTAAAGTTTACTAAATTAAAGACATTTTAACTGCCTATACTAATGTAAAAACTTTGAAGCTTTAGGTATATCTCAAAATGCTGATTTGGATTATAAGCCCTTGTTGCAGCTACCTCCTCAATTGTCATCTGATTCTGATTTGATTAATTAATTAATTAAAAAGCATAATATTTATTACCATGGCAACCAATTAAACAAAAAAAACAGGAAACTTTTTCTAGTAAAAAATTGCTGCTATGCATTCCCAGTTGTTATCTATATACAGGGAGCGGCAAAAAGATCTGACGGTTTTAAAATGTAAATAACTCAAACGTTTATAGTGATAAAAAGTGTTTTATTGCATATTACAGATTGGTATTTATGAACATTTATAAAAATAACTGAAAAAGGGCGAATTTGCTCCGTTTAAGATTTGAAGATGACGTCTTTCAAATGATGTCCATCTCGGGCCATGCATTCTTCCAATCTTGCACTGAAACTTTCAAACACTTTCCCTAACATTGCAGGAGACAGGTTGGCTATTTCTTGGCGTATGGCCTCCTTAAGGTCATCCAATGTGCGGGGTTTGTTCGCGTATACTCTAGATTTCAGCAGTCCCCACAAGAAAAAATCACAAACGCTGAGATCCGGGGAGCGAGCTGGCCACGCAATGTCCCCGAAACGCGAGATGACTCGGCCACGGAACTTGCTTCTTAAGAAGTTCATCACCTCACCGGCTGTGTGGGCAGTTGCCCCATCCTGCTGAAACCAAATTCGGCTGCGATTTAAGCGCTTTCTGCGTAGTTCGGGGATCAGGAAGTTTCTCAACATATTCAAGTAGCGTTCAGAATTGACGGTCACAGTTCGACCGTTCTCTTCAAAGAAGTATGGGCCTATAACACAGTTTTTCGTTACACCACACCACACTGTGACCTTGGGACAATGAAGAGGACGTTCATGCAGTTCTTCTGGGTTTTTTCCTGACCAATATCGGAAATTTTGTTTATTCACATAACCATTCAAATGGAAATGCGCTTCGTCGCTCATAATGACGATTTTGTCATCTGTAAGCAAATCAATCATTTGCTCTGAAAACGCATTGCGCTTGGCATAATCATTGGGCTTCAACTGTTGCACGATAGCAATTTTATATGGATGAAAGTGCAGGTCGTACCGTAAAATTCTTCTTACCGAGCGGTCGGACATGTGCAGAGCTGCAGCTTGTTTACGTGCAGGCCGTCGAGGACTGGCTTCCACAGCTTCTCTCACTCTCTCGACATTCTCTGGCGTCCGGACTGACCTTGGACGGCCTGTTGATTTTTGTTTCAATGCTGAACCGGTAGCTCTGAAGTTATTCACCCACAGCAAAATGGTGTTTCGAGTTGGGACTTTACCACGTGGACCCACATTGAATCGTCTACGGAACTGACGCTGAACAGTAACACAGGAATCGCCACTTTTAAAAAACGCTTCCACGACAAACGCACGGTGCTCAGCCGTCCACCGCTCCATGGCTACTGAACATGTCCGCACGTAGGCTCTGGAAAGCCGTTATCCCCACCACCCCCCACCACTCACTCGCTCGCCAGCGCGGCAGCGAAAACCGTCAGATCATTTTGCCGCTCCCTGTATATAAAATTCAATGTATGTCCGTCTGTTTGTACGTTTGTCTGTTTGTCCTTTAATGCGTTACCAAACCGTCTATCCGATTGCTTTGAAATTTTGCATAGTAACACAGGTTAACCCTGGGAAGGTTTTAGCCCATTTACCGAAGTCCTAGGACATTAGGGCTACGCCCCAGTGGCCCTCAAAGTTTCAATGTTAATCTTATGGAAGGTCAATCTTAAGGAAGAAGAAGAAAGATTTCTTTTGATTTTATCAGGGGCACAAAAAACAGCTGTTCGTATGAAAAGCTTAAAACAGCTGATTTTGATCAACAGCTGATTTTGATCAACAACTGATTTGGATCAAAAACTGAATATAATTTTAGGTTAGGTAAATCAAGCAATAGCAATAGCGAAGCATTGCCGGGTCCACTAGTTAACCAATAAAAGTAAAATGAAAATGGAATTAAATATTCCTACTATATTGTAAAATATTCATAAGAACAAACTAACGTTTGCTGACATGACATTAAATTTGATTTTACCATAACCTAAAAACATTAATCAATTTGAATTCAATGAAGGAAATGTTGCCAATGTGGTCGATCATACAAATTGAAAAAAAGGAATTACTTTGGGTCTAGGATGTTATATCTGTAGTAGCAAAACACTTCATAAAATATCCACAATTTATCTACTTTTGCCAAAATGCATAGTCAAAAGTGCCCTTTACAAATTATTAACCTAAATCATGCGACATTTTTACTACATCTGTAATATTGAATTACCTAAAATGTAGGCTATGTATTTAGCTTAGCTTACAATTTTGCTAGCACTGGGGTTGGCGCGCAAAGCACACTGGAGTGTCTTCTTGCAATTACTTTATCGTAATCTGATAAAACAACAAACATTAATTTAAAAAGACAACCGATAATCTTCATTAACACAGAAACTGCAGTTTTTACTTTACTGTATTGTAAAATCATGGTGTAAAATAATGTTGTCAGTTGTCAGTTGCCAATATTAAAAACAAAAATGTACCTACTTAAACAAAAATTCACAAAATTAAGTTATATAACAAATTAATCTTTTCTGTAACATGAAACAAGTTATATGTTACCTTTCTTTTTATATTTACAAAACAACATTGTTAAACTTGAAATTTGTTAAAATGCTGTATAACACTGTTTTATAACAAAAGTTATATAACTTGTTACGTACTGTAAGCGGATCTTAAACTGCCCAATATTAAGGTGGCTTTGACTTTCTCTGATAGCTCAAGCAGTAAATTAATTTCATCGTGCAAGGTACCAGCACCTAATAAACCATTTTCCTTGTATGTAAATTATTTGCACAGTCAAAAATCTGTAAAACAATGTTGTCAACTATAATTTTATTTATTTGATGATTTCATTTTTGCTGACGAATACCACTATAGTCCAGCCTGCAGTCTAGTGTCAGGTGTATTAACTACGTGCCAAAATAAATAAGTCTGCAATTACAATTGCCGACTTTCGTTATTTTGATCAAAGTACTGTTGAAGGCCTTGTTTAGTTTATTTGTGCCACGAATATTATGAGCTTGTCTTTACTTTAGAAAAGTAGTTATTCAATAATAAAAGTTTAGAAAGCTTGGGTTAGCTTGTGTTTTGCTAGTCCCAACTTCAAGTATTTAGGTGAAAATAGTATGATTTGTTTGTATTTAGTTTGTGTTAATTTGGGCCACAAATATCTGGGTTTCTGCTTGGGGTTAGAAAATAATTAAAATAGGATATGACTTGTCATTTTCTTCAGATAACGAAATAACAGTTTTATTAATGTGTGTATTTGTCAAAAAACATATATATTTTTATTTATTTGTACAACCAATAAAAACGTGGAGTTTTAAAGTTAACTTTCGCCCATTTTACTTCTTATTAATTTAGAGACACTGGAGCAAAAAGATCAAACAGGACCAAAATTATTTAGCAAGAAATTTTGTATTAAAATATTGAGATATAATTTTGTAGTTAACATAATGTTCTATGCAGGAAACACATATTATATTACCAGGTTTTATGACCAACTGTGATAAAAAAACAATTTAATGCTTCAGTTTCAACAATTTTCAAGCTATTGTATTAAAACTTGATAATGGTGTGGTTCGAAGTAGGTAAAACCTCCATTATAAAAAACAACACTTTTTGACACAGCTTATATTTTTGCATTTATCAAGATCTCGTATTTCATTACAAACATAAGCTTAAAACCGATATTGCACGTACCTATTTTTAAAAATATAATTAAAAAAAAGTGAAAAAGCTGTAGGTACCACTTTTTGGCAGCTTTTTTCCAATTTTCGGCACCCCAAAAGGACCAACTTTCAACACCTTTTCCCTGTTTTCGGCACCCCTAAGAGACCAGTTTTGAGCACCTTTTCCCAGTTTTCGCCACCTCAAAAGGACCACTTTTTGACACCCTTCAAGGTAAAAGTAGAAAAAAATACAGTTAGCCTAGGTAAGATAATATTTATATTCAAGGTAACGGTGTTATATTTTTTCTAATAGGCCTAATTGCACAAAACATTTCATAAAATATTCCTCCTAAAATAAACAAACATGCAATTACTCCTCATTTGCGACTAGATAAATAATCATTAAAAAATTAGTATTCTGAGAACTTCTCTAGATAACAATTTTTAAATTCTTTAATAAATTATTGAAGCTTTCATAAAATAATACACCTATTCCTCCTTGAATAAATCGATATGAAAATACTCGTTGCAAATCAGTCTTCTGGGAATTCCTCCAAACACGATGAGCACACGAAAAAACTAACTGTCACCTAAAGCTGCACCTTCATGTTCACAACTTTTGTGAAAAACTTTCTTGCAGGATTCGCACTGATTACTGTCATCAGACTTGGCAGTCCTTCCACATTTGATGCATAGAGAACCTCGTGGGAGCTTGGCAAGTTGGGAGGTCCCTGGAGGTTCTGGAGTTGTGGCATTGAAGGAGGATTTGAAGCTGGATGTGTTGGCTCTGTCTGAGAAGATCCAGAGTCATTCTCAATCCTGTCTTGCTTTTTTATTTCCTTTCAAAAACTTATTTTCTTCACAAACTTTTCGTCTTTCGTCTTTTGCTGTCTCTTCTTGTTTATTTTTATTTTCCTTATCATCAACCATCTCTCGCTGCTGTCTACTAGAGACTACATATGGCATTCTTGTCACCATTTTCTTTCCCTTTCTTTTTGGAGTAGTGGGCCAGTGAAGAACCTCTCGAAGTGTTGTTGCGTTGGAAATGTCAATTACACCTTGATGGGATTTGTTTCCACCTTCATTGCTATTGGTCTCTCTGTTGGGCATCATTGGTCCAAGCACATCACTCAACTCATATCTTCGACTGAGACCAGGTTGCTTTCCATCATCCATAATCAGAAGTTGTTCCTCTTCCACACCATAACCATTTGATGTCTGCTGCTATTATTACATCCATATCATCAATATTAATTTTGTATGGCCATACGTGATCATACTGCAGGGACTTCAAAACTGAGTTCCTTCTTTTCACTGATGTTCGTGCATACTCCAAATAGTTTGCGACGTATTGGGCGATTATGAAAATGATACCTCACATGATCATATTAGTAATAGGCCTACTAGCCTAGGAAACAATAAAAAATAGGTCTAGGTAACCATGATTAGGAAACCATCGAAACCTTATTTTTCAACCTATATTTTGTTGCATATAAGTGACACAGTTTGAGGGGGGGTTGTAAAAAAATTGCTATACGAAAACATAGGTATATTAGCCTATTCAAAGAATAATAAACAAAAATATCATTGTTTTGAAATTTGGTAATTTTACTCATATAACCCCTCGAATTCAAATGATTTTCCAGTAGTCGGCATGCCAAGATTTCCAATTTTAGGCATGCCATGATCTGATCCTAAGGCGTGACGAATATTGGTTGGAGGGTTCCAGATTTTGGCACTAGAGTGCTGAAAACTGTGTTTCTCATCATTTTAAGGACCATTATTCGGCACCCCCTTAAATTTGCTTTAAATTGATTTTTTCGTACTGTTTTTAAATTCTGCAATGAAGTACAAATGACATAATCTCATATAGAAACTTAAAAACATAGAAGAAAATATATTTAAACACATAAATTGGGTAAGGAAGAAAAAGGCATTTCTTACCAAAAATGTTGCTCGAATGGTCACAACCGGGGTACTGATTTACTTTCTTCTCTCTTTACAACCACATGATAGGAATCCCAAACTGTGCTATATGCGCATGAGCAGTAGGATTTCTCGTGTCGATTGTGGGCCTTCAATTTAAATTTAGGTACAGTACTATAATATACAATATACATACTTATTAATAATAAATAAATTATTAATTTATCTTCAAAATTGGTAGCGCATAAGTCCTGCAAATTATTTTCTACACTTGCATGGTGATTAAATAATTTCTCCAATAGGACTTAGGACTACATTAACATTCAGAAGCCTATTTTTCAATGCATCTAGAAATGAAATAACAAAATAACATCAAATAAAAACAAAGTTACAGTACGTATAATATTAAATTTTCCAAGCTTGACTTTAATTTAAAACTCCTTTGTTCCTTATTAGCAATTAATTATTTTGGAATTTTTTAAAATTGAATTCATTGAAAAATAAAAGGTATTGTACTTTATTTTTAAAATTATTTATTTTATAGGTAATGCACCCTGAACTTTTTTCAAATCAAAATATTTTATATAAAAGAGACATACAGTAATGATAATTGTGGTATTTATATACAGGTAATATTTTTTTTTTATTAATTTAAAATGGAATTTTCGTAATTAGCAAAACTTTTAAAACTGCAGTAAACTTTTTACAAATAAAAAACTAAAATTAAATTTATAAATAGACCTACACCCTACAGTAATAAAAATGTATGACTAGAAAATATTGTTTCATAATTTATTGTTCCAGAAAATTCAGAAAATAAAACATGTGTGCCGAATGTTGGAATATTTTACTTAAATAAAGACAAGTTCAACTATTCATCAGCTATGGAAATTTGTGCACAGTCTGGAGGACATTTGGGACTAATTACAACTTCAAAAAGAACAAATGAACTGTCAACTTTGATTAAATCCTTAGCATTTCCATCTAACCTTCAGATAGCCTATGTTGGTCTACATGATATAGCCCAGGAGGGTCAATTTATCTCTAGTTTGGGTAATAAAATGTAGAATATAATAAATTGTCTTTATTTGGAAATATAATCTGGATTTAAAAGCTCAGATTATAAATCAAATCATTTACAATTCAAAGTTGCATGTAATAATGCAATCCTATTTTAATTAGCTAGTTTAGCACTATGAATAAAAGCTTGAAAATATTTTGAGTTTTACAAAATTCAAGAAATAACAACATTTATTTACAGTAATTGTCCCCTAATAAATTCCCAACCAAATATTGTATACTATGTTTTTTAGTTTTTAGCTTCTGACACAAAAAGTGTTGTATGTCTCTCTGTAAAATTGATCAACAAACTTTCAATTTAACTCTTTCACCGCTATATTGGGACAAAACGTGAACACCCATTTGCTGAATTAGGACATGTCCGCAGCAAGACAATACAGTGTAATTTTCGTCGGAAAACATTAATTGATCAAAAATGAAATTTTTGGGCCGCTGAATATAACTTTTTTTTATTTATTGAACATTATTTCTCAATTTTAAAAGATTGCTTTAAATAAATACTATTCTAAAATTTTTCAGTTGACCAACATTGATTCAAGCTTAATTTTGTATTTCTGGAAATAAGATAGTTATTGCTAAAACAAATCGCATGTGTGTCGATACATTTTCGAAGTGTAGATGAAACGGTTGGACTTGTATGTGAAACAATATACTGAAAAAATCTATTTGTCTCAAAAGTGATTTTAGGCCTACGGTACGGTACTTGCAATATCTGGAGTCAAAATAATCTAATATTGCAGATCTATTATTTAAATGTGCCATTGAAACCATCTCTTGTTTTAGTTGTTTGACTAATATTATGAACTTTCGGATGAATTCACTGCTTGTCCATTGAAACATTTGTTGTGTTTCTTCCATTGTTGTTTCCCCTCATACACGCCCATGTGACAGTTTATCGACACACGTGGCATCTAGAATTTGCCTATTTGTACGGTTTTTAGAATTACAAAAAACTGGTTCATCACTACTTCAAATGTCACGTATTAAGTTATTATTGTCATCTTCACTTTCCAAAGTTTACTAACTCATTCAACACTTATATCGCTGACAGTAAGTTCAACATAAGACGATGCCGTTGTGTAGTAGACAAATCCACAACACAATGCTTTGTGTGAACAACACTGCTGTCCAAAGTCTAACACTTATACTGGTTTTTAGTAAAGGAAGATTCAAGTGCAATAGTTACTATATTTTATAGTAGAGAGTAGCACTTAGCAGTGCTTTATATATAAGTGCGTTTATATACAGGCATAGCACCCACAATATAGCAGCAGTAGAACGTAAATAAACATGCATACCAGTGAAAGAGTTAAGGAAAGTGTGACATAACATTCAAAACGTCTGTTCTCACTAAAGGGGAAATATATCTATACTACAGTACTTTTATAAAAGCTAAATACCACTCATTGATTGATTGACTGATCAGTTTCTCAAAAACCATACAACCTAGGAACTTGAAATTTGGTACATGTATTGCACATAGACACTAGAGGCCCACTAAGAAAGGATTTTAAAATATTTAGCCTGTAGTAAGGGTTGAAACAACCAATAAAACAATAAAAAATGTTTATTATATATCTCAAAAACCTTACCTCCTACGAACGTGAAATTTGGTATAAATATTTATCATAGGGGCAAGAGGCGCACTAAGAAAGGATTTTAAAATATTTGGCCTGTAAGGGTTGAAACAACCCCTAAAACAATAAATATCGTATGTTATATATCTCAAAAACCCTATCTCCTAAGAACGTAAAACTTGGTACACATATTTTTCATAGAAGCTAAAGGCCCACTAAGGATTTTACAATATTTGCCATTTAAGGGTTGAAACAACCCCTAAAGAAATTACTATGTGTTATAATTTCCTTAAAGCAAGAAAACTAAAATTTTGTACATTTATTTCTCACACGATAGATATAAAAAGTAAACCAGTTTTACATTTTGTTACGTGTTGCTAGGGGTGAAAATGTGTTAACAACCCCTAAAAACTATAAATATTAATATTCATACTTTCCTTAAAACTAGAGAGCTGAAATTTTGTACATTTATTTCTTACACGATACATATAAAAAGTAAACCAGTTGTACATTTCGTTACGTGCTGCTAGGGATGAAAATGTGATAACAACCCCTAAAAACAATAAATATAAATTTATACTTTCCTTAAAGCTAGAGAGTTGAAATTCTGTAAATATTTCTTAAAGATACATAGACGAAATAAAAAAGTTTTACATTTTGTTACGTGCTGCTAAAGGTTGAAAATATAATAACAAACCCTAAAAACAATAAATATTCATTGTTTCCTTAAAGCTAGAGAGCTGAAATTTGGTACTTATTAATTGTAAGAAAATATTTTAGACATAAGCTGATCAAAACTATCCCAATCTATGCAGTCGCATATTAAAGACGTTTCTGGGTGATCTGCAAACATCCAGCTAAGACAGTGATTTACCAGTATGTAGGTTTAGGGGTTAAAAAAGAAAATGCTCTTCACTCTGAATTTTTTATTTTTTTATTGATTTAATTTATTTAGCACACATACCGTGACAAAGACGATTGAAAGGCAGCCAGTGAACAATAAATACCAAACTAATTGAATATACATGTTATAATTCACTTTCGTGAAATAATAGATGAAAGGAGATGAGAGAAAAATATGACAATTAATTATGAATCATGGTGATGCAACAAACAAATTCCCTGTAGCGAAGCACGGGTATTCAGCTAGTTTATTATATTTGCAGGGGAACCACTGAACTGTTTTGGCTTTCTTGGTTGGGCTCCCGGAGAACCCAGATCTTCTAAGACTGATGAAGACTGCGTGGTTTTAGATTCAGAACAGAAATGGCGAGTGGTTTCTTGTCAAACTGAGCTACCATTTCTGTGTGAGCTCTATCCCGCAGCTGGCTATGATATTTGTGGCTACGCAAAGAACCAGAGTAAGTTTATTTTTAACTTCCCGCTACCAATAAAGGAAGTTATTGATTTCAGTCCGATTTTTGAAAGTCGAGTTTTCATTAAATCTCCACGTTTTGAGGTCCCAGGAAGCCATTCTGACTATTCCCGCCGAGATGTCCGACCGTGTGTGTGTGTGTGTGTGTGTGGATGTATGTGTGTAAATAAATTTTTGTCGTACAGTTTCTCAAAAACGAATCAACCGATTGAATTCTACGACATGTCATTCGAAAGGGTGTATCAAAACTTAGATCTGATTAGATTTGAGAGTTAATCCATCGAGCCAATCCGAAGAAATTTAAAAAAATAACCTAAATTTTTTTGGAATTTTTATGTTTTTTAAAAATAACTTTAAAGCGTGCGAAAAAATCATAATAAAACCATGTATACATTTTTTGTGCTTAAAAAACTGCGTCGACTGCTTTTTTGAAAATGAAAATCGGACGACGCATTCAAAAGTTATCGTTGTTTAAAAATTCACAAATTTTCG
>JAGFPH010004201.1:16135-40024 GCA_018207615.1 Philaenus spumarius
TATTTTTTTAACATATCTTCCAGATTTCTCAACCAATCAATATAAACCTGTACATTTTCTTTTTGTTAAGCGTTTAAAATTCAAACTAAGCGGGAAGTTCTAGGGTTGGCCTGCACGGTCAACCAATTTCCAGATTTTTATTAGAGATATTGACAAATACTCTAATACAAAAACATAACAGCTGAAATTCACTAAATATGTGGAGATCGGGTAAGCTGTTTACCGTCCTTACCCAGGGCCGGATTTAAAATTTGGACGCTCCTAGGCAAGAAAGTTTTTACCGTGACCACTTAGTGCCATCCTCAAAAAAATAATCTTTACGACAGTATATACAGGGTTATAATAGTTCTGTAGAGATTTTACATTGATATCAGTGTTGCCAGGTGCAAAAAAATAAAATCGGAAGTTGGACCCAAAAAAATCGGAAGATTGTAGGAAAAGTCGGAAGAAAATAATATGTACGGTAATATAAAATAATGTATAGAATAAATACACTATACTTAAAACTGAGTCTACAAAACAATAGTGTCAATTAATTATGTATAACTATTTAGCCCCTAACACTTTCTACTTCTGCATTATGACTCGGGAACAATATGACTATGACATAAGGAGAGTCTAGGTTTCCGAAGAACATTATTCATGAATTACTTAGCAAGCAAATCGCATAGCAAACAATGCTATTAAACAAAAACTAAGTTGTTTGAAGGGAAAGGTCATTGTGAAAATTGAACACAACTGATTTCTGTAAAGTGCAACTAACAAATTGCTTAACAATTATGTTTTTAAGCATGAGGAAAAAATCGGAAGATATCTAAAAAAATCCGTTTTTCCGACGACTGTCGAAAAATCGGAAGATCTTCCGACAAATCGGAAGACCTGGCAACACTGATTGATATATCCATTTAAATTATGTCGGGGTGGATCAGGATTTATTTTTACTGTGGTTTGCGAGAGGTTGGCACAACTTCAGGAGATGATAGAGGACCTAAAAAAAAGCAAAATTGTTCATACGAACATACGTTCTGAAAAGCTTTGTTTTCCAAATATCCGCCATTTGCTTTCTTTTATAAAATAATTCATATCTAGAGAACGGTTTGATCGATTGAGTTCAAACTGTGCATGATGTTTAACCTAATAATGATCTACTTTAAGAAAAATGAGTGATTATATTATCCAATCATATTTTAAAATAGCGGCTGTTTGAAAATGTCAAACTTAATTTACTAAAAAATCGTACATTTTAACAAAAAACATCAAGACACCTTTTTTGTAGCCCTTTTGGTTCCCTATAGGATTGTGTAACTGTCAAAACAATCGGATGAAGGATAATAGTTAAGTTAAAGATAATGACAGCATAGTATGTACATACAATATTGCTGTGTTTACTGTGTTGGTGTAGGATGCTGTTTTAAAATTAATTGTTTGTTAAAATGTGCGGTTTGGGATCATTCAAGTTTGAAATATTTAAACAGCCTCCATTTTTAAATGCACAACTGGATATAATTGTTAATTTCATCAAGTTAAAATCATCAAATGAGTCCAGGAACCGTCAAAACCAAGGATATAGAGTGCAGTGGTAAAGTGGTAAATAAATTCAGTGAAAGTGCCGAGTGTGTTAGTAAGGAAAAACCAAATTATGTAAGTAGATGTAAAATTTCATAGCTTTAATTTGACACCTTATTTAAAATGTTTGGGATTATAGAAAATAAGATATGTGAGTACGAGGCAAGTAAGTTTTCAAGCACTATCCTCACTGGAACAATCCAGTACGCGATTGGTTAAACGACATTGTAGCCCACCGCTGGAATGGTATTAAAGGGCCGGATGACAAGAGCTTGTTTTGCATGGCCTCCACGTTCACCTGATCTAATGCCATGCGATTTTTACCCTTGGGGTTCATACATGATCATGAGATTCATCATTTAGGAGATATAAAATCTAAAAGCAAGTGGTTTTATTCAACAGGCATAGTATATATGTGTATTTTGAAATTATTGATCTATTACTAGTTATTGAAGGACAAGATCTGCATAAGAATTTCGCTTTGAAAGAAGTGCTACAATTATATATATTATGACAGAAAATGAATTTCAGTCTCTAATTTGAAAAAGTCATTATAAATGAAACCTCAATTTACGATATGATTTACAAACTACTTTAAGTTAATTCTCTAAGGCCTTTTTCCAGCTGTAATTTGTGAGGTTATCATATTTTAAAGGAAATGTTATACTACTTACAGAAATAATATTTATTTGTGCCTTGTAGTTAGTACTAAATTACTTAACAACCTGAGGATAAGCTAAATAGAATGATTAAT
Source organism: Philaenus spumarius (assembly GCA_018207615.1). NCBI lineage: Eukaryota > Metazoa > Arthropoda > Insecta > Hemiptera > Aphrophoridae > Philaenus > Philaenus spumarius. Next base: position 18,456 of record JAGFPH010004201.1, read on the forward strand.
TAATGTTTAAATGTGCTATATTTCTATTGGCAGAGGGTTTGTTCTAATTTGTGTTTTCATTACAGATGACAAAACAAAATGTTTGATAAATCACATTTTATTTTTCAAAAATAATAACACTTCATCCAGAAATTGTAAAACATATCCAAAGAGAAATGTAATCTTCATGGAAAAAACCCTCTTCAGACAAGAAAAATATAATCAACTATCAAATGGGTTAATAACATTTAAAACTGTGTTTTAAATTGTTTCAAACAAATATGCATCTCTTTTAACCATTTTTATTATTTGTTTCTATATGTACTAACTCATTTTAGTTAGGCTATTTCTATATTTATAACAGAAAAATATGTTATTTAGGACTTAATGTATTTTCTGTAGACACCGAGATGTATTAAACTATGGTCTATTCAATTTATTAAATGTATTTACTGCAATAAAATTCATGTTTTTAATTTTGAATAATTCGATCACACGTCTGAAATGCCGACATGAGTTGAGCGAATTTCAAAATTAAGTTCATATGATTTGAGGTTACAACCAAATATTTTGGAATTTTTTCTACTCGCAAAGGCGCTGGATAGCTGTCTGCGAGTACGGAATATATTAATAGAATTTGTTTGCACCTCAGCCTCCAGCCCCTTCGTTCTGCTTGCAGCGGAAAAACTCGCTCTGTTAGTTTGCACCTTGACCTTGCGACCTCGGATTATGGACTGCGCTTTGCGAGTAAGTACCTCGACCTTGCTGCCTAGGATTATGGACTACTTTGCTCGAGTTTTTCTGCTGCGAGTGCAACAAATCAGGGTGTGTTCCAGGGTTGGAGGATGAGATGCAAACAAATTCGGTTTATATATTTTGTACAAGCAAGCAGCTATTCAACGTCTTTGTGAGAAGACCAGTTTCCAAAATAGTAGGTTGAAACCCTAAAACATATAAACTTAATTTTAGAAATTCGCTCAACTCATGATTGAATTATTTAAATTTAGCCCTACAAGTTTTATTAAATTTACTAACAAAGATCGTAGTATTAACAATAAAACTTTCTTTATTATAATATAAATTAGGTAATATAAAAGAAACTCATTTATTACATTTTATAGAAACATATTTATTAAGTACAAAAGGTAATACATATTATAAAACTGCTAAAATACATACAATATTTTTAAAAATCAGGAACATTTTAACAAAACTAAGCAACACGAGGTGTAATCAAAAAATATGGTGAATGAATGTTTATAGCAACAATAACTGATGGTGCTACATTCATTTTATCTAATGTGGCCGATAGCCTGATCTGTTGAAACAGGCAGTGACAAGTTTGAACACGTTCTGACTTGTCAGTCAGCTTCCAGAGGCACTAGAGTGAGGTTGTGTTTACCATCTCTGCTGTGCTTCATGGATTTCGAACAACGCATTAACATTAATGAAAAAAGAGCTAAAGAAGAGCATGAAATGCTGAAATCAACGTATGTATAATTTGGTAACGCTGAAGACTGTTTACAAGCAGTGGTATGAGCAATTAAAAAACGAAAATGAGTTGATTGAAGACGAGGAACAGTCTGCAAATGAGACGAGTGAGTGCAAAATTTGTTCCAGAATTTTGACTACTAAACAGAAGAAAATTGTGTCTCAGTTTGCATGGAGTTAAAGGATCGTCTTTATGCAGACCCGTTCTTCATGGCCAAAATTATAACTGGAGATGAAAGTTGGGCTATGACCCTGAGACGAAAATTCAGAGTTCTCAATGGAAACCCAGTAAACTCCCCTCGCCTTAAAAAGCCATGTCAGTCAAAGTCAAACATCAAAGCCATGCTCGTTGTTTTTTTTCGATGGTGAGGGCATAGTGTGATCTGAATTTGTTAAAAAGGAGCAAGGGGTTGGAACGTTTGCAAAACGATGTGTGAAGACAGAGACCCGAAAACTGGGGCAATGGCTACCTTCTTCATTACGACAACGGCACCACAAGTCACTTTTGGTTTGCAAGTTTTTCATCGGAAAAAGTATTCCTGTCTGACCACCTTACTTACTCACCAGACTTCTTAGCACCATGCGACCTCTAGCTTTTCCCAAAAATAAAAACGTGCTAAAAGGAAAACGTTTTGATACCATTCCTGAAACTGAGATGGCCACAACCTAGCAGATAAAAGCTCTACCATAACAAGCCTTCCAGAATAGCTTTCAGTCATGAATTCAACGTTGGGACAAGTGCATCGCTAACCAAGGACAGTACTTTAAAGGAGATTAATTCAAATTCTATGTAAGCTTATTACTTTGTAATAAAATTATTCGCCGTACTTCATGATTACACCTTGTACTTTTAGGGCTATTTATAATAAATTAAAAATACAATTTTGTTATGGTTTTTATCAAGTACGTAGTAAATTATTCATACAAATTTTAACGTTGAAAAAAATTAGTTACTAAAGTAAAATACAAATTTCTAAATATATTCTAGGAATACTTTTTTCAATAACAGTAAAAATGAATACTTTTCTTAAGTCTCGCCTACTACGTTTCTTGGAATAAAAACAATGTTTGAGAAATAATAAACTCATGTATTATTAATTTGAAACCATAGCAAACAATAAGCTTTTTTGCCTCACTGGGTTCAACAGCTTTTAATAATTTATGAGATGATATAATTGACAAGCTTGAACACAGATTCACACAAATAATACATTTATTAACTCAATCGGGTTTCAACAACAAAGTTGTCATCTTCAGTAATGCACATGCTTCGATAATCAATCTATAACTTTCACGTTTCCATATAACAATATATCGTTAATATGTAACAAAACTTGTAAAATCTGTTTTAAGTTACAGTGAGGCTTAAACATTGCGCGAGGAAAACAGTGAATATTTGAAGAACAAACTTTGTTCGAACCAAACAAAAACATTTCTGACGCAACAAAGAATGTTTCCGTGTAAAATTAGCCCTGACAAAAACACAGCAGCCCATAAGCACATTTATTGAGGAAATAACTAAACACATTTCATCGAAAATGTCGCCATCTTCAGCGACGCACAAGTTACAATAATCAAACTATAACCAACAAAGTTATTTATGAGAATCTGTGTTTCACTCTATCAACTTTTACTAGCACTGAATCCAAAGGAATTCTTTTCTATGATGTCGTGTCTCAATGCAATAATTAATTAACAAACTATCCCTACTTAAGTCATTTAAAATTGAACAATTAACCTATCACCATTCGATTATTCTACTTATTACTATAAAATTAAAAACACCTCTACAAAACAACCGAATACAACCAAAGGTTCACTGAACTAGAGAGCAGGAAAAAATCAGACAAACATTAATCATTTTACAAAAACAAAATAATGGTCTGACTCAAACTGTCAGATGACCGAGGTAGGAAAAAAGTTAGTGGAACATGAAAATTAATACTACAAATAGGCCTTAAAAACAAATTATGCCTACTGTAAGTTCTACATAACAATACTAGAGCATTTAAGTATCTTTAACAAAATATTAACAAATCTAAAGTCCTATAACTTAAAAAATACAAAATCATCTAACAAAAAAAAAAAAAGAAGAATTTTTACAGTTTTAATAAAACGTAACTTCAAACACATGACTGGAACAAAACTTAAACTTTTTATTAAGAACAAATTTACGTTCGTGTACAAAAATTGTTCAAAAAAGCTGCCAAAACAGTATTTTTAATACTATAGTATAAACTTAAAATATATTTTCCGCCACGTCTTTATTTTATACAAGCTAGACTAATGAAGATGGTGAGCTGCCTAGCACACGATAAGCTGAACCTGTAACTAGGTTCAAAACTGCACTAATATATTGTGGTTCCATCCGACAGACTGGACAACCACTGCGAGACTCTGCTTCCCTCTTAAAATATAAACAACCGTAATTTAAATATTATACATTGAGTAAGCCGTTTAAACCATTACTGAAGAATTTAAATGCAACTTAACCCTTTGCGCTCCAATAACCGTGAAATGTCTCTAACAATGACTGCACCCAACTCCTAGACAACTTGTATTATTTCCAATGAGCTTAGTCCTTTCAGGTCACACGGCCACTGTGATTGGCTGCTCGTTTGTCGGGTGGTACTCGGCCGCCATTTTGACCAGACGCCATCACCAGCTCGAATTGGTTTTTTAATTCACTTGACAAGTAAGTATTTAAAGATTAAAGAGGAAACACGAATATTTTATAAACAGCTGTTTACCGACAAATATAACTTATTAGAAATAGAAAACATGGTATTGCATTGTATTTAGTCCTCATAAAAACGTTATAGTTACATAAACCATTGTCATCGCCATCGTCATGATAAATCGTTCATAAATATAAAGTTATGGACATGAATAATTTTAATTCAGATGAAATTAGAAATGAGTTCGAAACAGATGTTGTGTTTGATTGTCGTTTAAAACATACTATTGATTGTTTTCCACTTTGGTTTTCATCTGTTATTTAAATATAACAATTTTTATCACTACACCAACAGGAGCTTTTTATTATTTTTGGACTGTTATAAAAGGAGGAAAAGCAATCCTGTGTTATTCACATAGTTCAAGAGTTTGCCTACAGATCCCAGAACATAACTCAGCAAATAATATAATTTTGTAAAAAAATATGTTTCCGTAGATATGAAATGCTATGGCCACTCACAATGGCCATGAGAGTGTTCACAGGATTTTGTATTGGCCACTCTGACTGGCCATACGAACTGGGAGGAACAAGACTGTGAAAAAAATTCCAAGCTGATATAGAAAATAGCGTGTCCACTCCCAGGGGCCATAGAACTTCAGAGGAACTTTTTTAAAGACCCTATAAGAGCGCAAATGGTTAACAATTATAGACAAATTTTATAAAAATCTAAATATTTATGTTTTTTTTTTATTTTGTACTAATTTTTCCACAATTTTCATATTTATTCAAAAACTTAGCCACATTCCCTTAAATCCTAGCTTAAAATTGTGTTTTTGATAAAGCATTGATTTTCTAAATTACATACTACAAAAAATAACCAACATTTAACCATTATTATCATAAGTTTTACAAAATATGTATTACATTTTTTACCTTATAAACTAATCAGATCTTAATCTATAAAATTATTAAAATAAATTTATTTACTTTCAATTGAGCGGGTCATGGATACGAGTACAACTTAAGTAACAATAACAAAGCCTAGTTTTTGTATGGTAAGTACATCAATGACACTAAGATGCTAGGAAACCTAACCTAATTTTAGCCTAATTTAACACAATTATATTAAATACTAAGCAGATAATGGTACCGTACCAAACTGCTAGTTCGTGTAGGTACTATAAATTAGCCAACAAAGGAAAACTCGAGGAAAGATAGTTATTGATTTGTTTATGTTGTTTGTAAATTAGTAAACAATCTTATATTTAATACATCAATCTTCATCCATACATTGCCTCTTAAAAATGTATTATGTAAATTGTAAATCTTAAGTTTCACCATAAGGGTAACTGGAATAGCTCATCTTCCCTATGGAAATTCACTAACAGTTGCACTGATGGTTTCAATTATTACTATAAAAGCTATTAGTATGGGGGTTGTACACACAAAAAATATATATATTTTCTCAAAATAGCATTGAAAACCTAATAACAGTAAAAACTATACTCAGAGAGCCACAAAACTCTCCATTTGGTTCCAAATTTTCAAAAAAATCAGTTGAGGGCCCTGGTTGACTTGTAAGTTACCCCATAATCATTTTCTGCATACGCCCCTTCTAAAAGCTTCGGCGCAACTAATTTTAATGCTACACCACTGGGCTTGACAATTTGTAAAGCATTTAAATTTAAGGTATTAAATTTTTCAAAAGTTTTTAATCTGAAAATAATTAAAAAATTAAAAAATGTCATTAACTTATATTTTTTACTCTTTTTTTATTACCGGCTTAGTTTTGAATGATATTAGTAAGGAGTGGAGTGAATTAGGTTTTAAAATAGCCACAAAAAATCATTTCCTTGTTATAATTTAATTTAAAAAGTCAACAATTTTCCCTCTGTGTCCTGAACCCCTAAATTAAGGGTCTGCTGTAGTGGCGGCCATCTTGGATGTTTATCCCATAAGAACAATGTTAAATTTAGAACCATCTTTTTCATTTATTTTTTGTCATAAAACTGTTTGCAAGGTCTCATTTTAACCACACTCACAATACGGATCCGTTTAGAGGGCTTACATTTTTTTTAAATCCAGTTCATTTGTTATGTAATTGACAATTTTCAAGTACCAAGTTTGAATTTTTTTCTTTACACAATAAAAAATGAATAATTAAAATTACAAAATGCGTTGCGCAAACGTCGCATATGCGACGTTAGCACTGTAACGCGACTTTTATACATCGCATATGCGACGTTAGCACTTGGAGGGTTAAATGAGGCAATGTTAAAGCGCTCAACTGCAAAAAACTCCTCTGTTTGTATACTACTATATAGAAGTCGCCAGTTGCTTCCTCTTTTGCTGGAGAAGAGCCTCAAGTTTAAAATAATCCAAAAACTAAAAGCAACACTTTTTTGCCATATTTTCCTTTAAAATATTATAATTTTCCCCTGAGTCCAGACCCCCTCCCATCCAGTACCTCTTTTTCCACACTCGCTATATGATAACCCTAACTACTACCTTCACAAACTCTACAAACTAGAGGTAGCACAACGTGCATGCCTGTCAAACTTATGAATTAATAGTTTCCACTTATTTATAATACAGAATATCACTAGCAAAAGAATATCACTTAATACATTATTTAGAACAATTTACAACAATACTGAGTGTCTGGTTTGTAATATTATTATAATTCTACCATGAAAAATTATATTCGTAGGGAGTGAGATCTGCTACACTATAAAAGTTTCAGAAATAACATTGACCCGTGGTAAAGGCAAGGCGCACAAATTAAAATATGCATGGCCAGCGTAAGGTGATATTTTTGTAGGCATTCGAAATTAATTGGACAAGCATAAATTGGTGGTACGATGCTTCACATTGTTGCATGTGTCAGACTGTAGGCTTGTGCCGCAGTAATACAAGACACATTTCTCGTGTCAGACTGCACGACTCATCTGTCGACGAGACCATTTGGTGTTTTAATTAATTTAAATTTGAATTGGCCTTGTGTTTTGGCCTAATTTTGTTGCAATACAATTGTCTTGGTGCTACAAACCTAGATAGATTACTAAGCAGTGAACTTTTTGGAATAAAAATTCTGCAATCTATTTTACACCCATCTGAATTTCATAAAATAAATAACCTTACTAGTTTAACTGTTGTTGTTTTAGAGGTTACGTTATAGGCGATAATTGCTAAAAATTCAGTATTTAATTTTTTATCATGGCTTTGGATAAATATTTAAACCTTGATTTGTGAGTTATCAACTCACATAAAAGCAAGTGTATGTATGTATGAAAGTAACAAAAGAGTATAGGGCATGCACAAGTTTGTATTGTTACATTTATACGTTGACATATAACAGCTGATTTTGTCTCTCAGCTGTAGTACTTCAACATCTATGTGAACCATTTAAGGTTATGTTTACAACTTTTAAAATAAATTTTGTGTAGTTTCAATATACCGGGTGTCTCACGAAGAGGTCCCTATTTTTGAATTGATATGACAGACGTATAGAGCGCGCTACAGACTTGAAATTCTACAGTCGTGACTAACACATATGTAAAAGAAATACCCCTGAGTATCAGTTAATTCTGACTGATCTAAACAAAGTGGCGGAAAAACAAAAAAACAACAAAATCAGCAATCGTATATTAAGAGTAAACCTAATTTTATTTAGAATAGGAACAGCTACAGCTGTTTAGACTATTTTAAATCTATCAGCTGACTGCGTTTATCCACAACAATGAACATATTTGGTAATAAACATTGGCATTTGTTATTAAGTTGCATTGTAAAGTGTCTTATGTACCATGCCGTTTTCAACTGAGCAAAAAGTGAAATGTTGTTCCTGGGCAATTGCCTTTGAAAATGATTATGAAGCAATAAGGTGTTTTAGGGAAAGGTACCCAGGTGTAGTTCCACCGTCAAGGAAATCTATTCGTAAGTGGAAGACTATCCTACTAGAAACGGGATCAATACAAAAAAAATACCATAGATCCTCCAACATAGAAATTGAAGAAATCGTATGTGCTGCTTTCATGGAATCTCCAAATACGCCTAATTCAGTAAGAAAGGTGGAATCTGCTACAGGGATACCGACGTCATCTGTCCAAAGGAATGCCAAAAAGAACAAAATCAAACATTATAAAACTCATTTAGTTCACGGACTGCTTGAAGATGAACCTGACAGAAGATTGGAATTTTGTTCGAAAATAATTGAAAAGACTGACGTAGATAACAAATGACATGAAGGAATCGTGTTTTCAGATGAAGCGACATTTTATCGAACAGGAACTGTAAACAGGCATAATTGTCATTACTATAACACAAAAAATCCACATATCTTACAAAAAGAGAAATTAAAATCAACAGGTATAACAGTTTGGGCTGCTGTTACCAAGGATGGTGTTTTGTCGTATGACATATCCCGACAAACAATGACTGGAGAAAGGTATGTATCAGTTTTAAGCAATCACATAGTTCCTCATCTTTCTCAGCCTGAGATGGAAGACGTTTTTTTCCAACAGGATGGAGCTCCTCCGCATTATGCTAATGTGGCCAAAGCAGTTTTGGACCAAAATCTTCCTAACCGTTGGATAGGTCGTGGCAGCAGCTTCATGGACTGGCCCCCAAGGTCTCCAGACTTGACTGTTTGTGACTTTTTTCTGTGGGGCTTTTTGAAGGAGAAGGTTTATTGTCATAACATTGCGACAGACGATGAACTAATGAGGTTGATCGAAGAGGAACTGTTGTTGATACCTCGAGAGTTGTTCAGCAAAGCGTATGACTGTTTTCTATTTCGTTGTCATCAGTGCATTGCGATCGATGGACATCAGTTTGAATAAAGTTTATGGATCAAATAGATTTTATTTATTTATGAGTTACTTATATCTTTAATTCCCTAACATTGTTTAGTGCTTAGTAACATCGTTAAAATTCAATAATTATGTTGTAACACTTAAGCAAATAAAACAATTTTAAGGAAATGTACTATTTCTTTGATATCCCGCCATTTTGTCCTAATGTGTCAGAATTAACTGATACTCAGGTGTATTTCTTTTACATATGTGTATGTTAGGACTGTTGAGTTTCAGGTTTGTAGAGTGTTCGGTGCATCTAATATATTAATTCAAAAATAGGGACCTCTTCGTGAGACACCCGGTACATCTGATTCTTTCTGGCATCTATGGATAGTGCATGGTCTGCCTTATGCTATTTTTTTTAAATATTAATAGAATAATAAAAGCTTCTGTTAATTGACAAATATAGACATACTGACAATCAAAACTTAAGTGAATTTTAAAATGCACAATAATATAGTTTTGCCTAAATGACTGTATTTTATATATTTGGGTTTTAAATTGTTAATTTAAGTAGGTCTATGATTAAATCATATAATCTTAGGTTTTTTAGGTTTTCAAAATTTATTTCAGAGTTTAAGTAAAATATTTAATTTATCTTTTTTTCTGTCATGTTTTCTTTCTGACTCATACATAATATGAAAGAATATTTTAAATGACTGGGAAATGAAATGGAAATGTATAAATAATTTTAGATTGATTATTCTTCTTTTTGCTTTGGTAATTAACTAGCAAGGCATATACAATTAATTAGTAGGCCAAATATTTAAAAATACTATAAAAGTTCAAATACAGCCTTCAGAATACAAATTCTGAAATATCTTGAGTAAATATGAGTAAAAATATAAAATATATACTAGAACCAGTAATTTGTAAAAACAAATTTTAAAAATTAATTATTTATTTTAGTTATCAAAGAATAGAGCAACACTTTTTCTTCAGCATCACTATCAGATTCTAAAATTAGTAGAATAATTCAAAACATTAATGAAACATTTTTTGTTTTTGCATTGAACCTTGGCCTGCACCTAAAAAGTTCACTCTATTAAACTGGAAGAATTGCATCACAAAACATGTCCGCGTCAGTACACCTTAAACGCAGCATAATTACCTCAATATGCGCCTTCCCTAAACATCACATATGAGTGTTACAGTACGAAATTCATTTTATGTGTTACGTTAATTTCAGGAATATTCAATTTTCATTTATTTTGTATACCTGCTAGGCCTAGGCCAACTTATAATAAAATGAAGAAACCCATATTTTCAGAATATTTTTTTCTTTTCCGATGGACATGTAGGCTACCAAGTGTTTCATACAACTATATGAGCAGCATAATACTAATAATTTCTTCATTATTGCGTAAAGGGGAGACTAATGAACGCCATCGAAGAATTCGAAATTTACAGGGAATTCAGACATAACCCAGATAACGTATTAAATGATCAGCTGTCATTTCAATACAATGACTTATATGATACAGCCCTCGGTTATCAAGATAGAACCGGTCAATAATCACCACACAAAGTAGGCTGCTTTATTTAGTTTAGTTCAGTGTATCATAGACGATAAGATGGTGTACACCAACCGGCTCAAACCGTATCGCACTATAAATTATGTGTTGTGTACTTTGTGTTTTTAATGTGTTTGTGTATGACGACCTGAACAGTGATGAATATATTTTATACTTGATAATGAGACTACGGTCTCGAAACGCGTCGTAAGTAGGACAACTCAAGAAGTCACAAAACGGACTAACAATCAGGTAAAATACTATTGTAATATCCTGTATTTATTTCACTAATAATTTACCAAAATAACTATGAATATTTGTTGTAGTCAATAACAAATAAAATGGAAAAGATAAAATTCTGTTTCTTGTTGAAATATATCAAAAAGTTACTTTGTCCAACATCCAAAACTGGTTAGGGCATCAAAGATGGCCAACCTCAGTTCAGTTAAAAACGTTTGCAGTTATTTGGGTGTTTTATTAACTTGAACGATTGTTTAATCAAAACTATTAAATAATAGAAACCATTCTATATATAATGACAAACTATGAAATCTGAGATCTAAAAAATAGTTTACAACTAAACTAATTGATATTGTTTTTACTTAGGAATGTATGTTACTAAAATATAGGTTCTACAACCGATGTGAGTTTGATTTATAAATAGGAACAAGTATTATTGCTACGGCAAAGTAAACTTAAAAATGACCAGTGCATACAAAAAATATTGATTACTTTTCTATAAAACTAACAACAAATGTTTTAAAAATGAAATAGGAAGACACCATTCTGTCAAAACAACATGTTATGAAATGAAGAATCAGGATAATACTGGACTATGTTTTCGGATCAAACCATAAGCTATTTTGCACATTTATTTACATCATATGAACAAAACTATAAAAACTGATAAAGCTGCAGAGTCGGTTTATCCGTTCTCAAGTCTTATAATTGCTTTCTAACATGATTTTTCTTGATAGAGTAGAAAACACGTAACATAATAAGTGTAAAACATATATTTAGACTCAGAATCAAAAATTTGTTAGCATGTTTAACAGCATCTAAAATAATTAGACAAATAAAGTACATACTATTCTGTAATTTACAATTTTTACTTCAGATTGAAACAGATTTAGACAGACTGGAATTGAATGATGAAAAATCTGTACCAAACAAAGTTTTACTGAAATATAAAAGCATATATTTTAAATTCTATCCTTTTTAACTATGAACCATTTAGTGGTCATAAAAAGAAAATATCAAACAATAGATGATACTAATTAACAATTAATTATTATAATCAAAATATTAATGATTCTGCCTCTCAATATTTTCTTCACAAATAAATCCTAACAACCTAGATTATAAAATTAATATCGTATGACATACTATTCAATATATTTAGTAATTAATAGTAGTATACTAGCAAGTATTATTAATTATACTAAAATCTAGACTCGATTCCCCTTTAACAATATTTTACCCTTAAAATTATTGTATTACTACCGGCTGCCAAGTTGAATCGGCTGCATTAAGTAAGAAAAAATACCTTTCTCTTTGGCATACTTCCATTTTACTACCTCATGAAAGAATGTTCTCTCAAGGTCGTAGATTTTTCTGTTACAGCAATACAAACCACACAGCTGATAACGTTAACAGAATTGAAGTTTTGACAAATCCACTGCCGCTTCTCGATTTTATAAGCTGTTGAATTTGTTCCACTCTGTATTTAGCGACAGCGTCGTTTGGATTTCCTGAAGTTCCGTTGAACCAAATCCTCATACACGGCTCTGTATCGTCAGTCACCAACCACGAACTATCCCACACCTGAAAAAATTAGGTTATATAACAAATTTTAAAAATTTTCATACTAAAAACAAACATAATCTCATAATATGTATGAAGTTTAACCCTCCCAGTGGCAGACTGCCCAAAGTGACGTTCTCTCAGGCGCAAGATGCAGCTATTTCGACAATTAGCGAGAATTTGCATACATTTGCATTTTCGATTAATTAATTTACTTAGAATTATCCAATCGTAATAAAACCGGCACCGTTGGAAAGAAAATGAATTAAACTTTAATTTTTGTATTTTTAGTAACTAAATTTTCAAAATTTTAGTACCTAAATCACCTGTGATTCACGCGTCAATGAACGCCGTATACTGTCAAGACTTTGTCTCATTTTCAACGGTCTGCAACTCCTCACAGAAGTCATTTATGAAGAAGATCATAACAGCATTGAATTTAGCAGACGATTCTGTTTAAAACTGTGTCTTCAAATCACATGTTACTCTGAAAACAGCTGTTCTACAGGATTTACGGTGAAAGCTTGTAATTGGTCATAGATTTGGCCAATATGCAAGCCTGTTTAGAATCGATTCTTACAGTCTTTTTCGATATATCCCTAAAATGAACAATATATGGTTTTAAAAAGAAAACTTCACAGTTTTTATCTATGTCCAATTCAATACATTTAGATTTCATAGGTTGGTACCAATGAACAACAAACCTTTCAATTCTCAGACTCTGAGAACATCGTCCGTCCGTATTTTGATGTTAGTTATAACATTTGTTTTGTGTTTTTTTTTTTTTTGTTATTACAGTTTATAAAATAGTGTTATATTGTGTGTTAGTTATAAATAAATAAGTGTAGATTGTGTTTGAGTGAAATTAGGCTTATAACGGTGTTGTAATAAAACGGTAAGTGTATAAATAACATAGTCTAGAAATAAGTTTTAGGTTAAATTGCCGATTTGAGGTTTTTGAATTTTCATTACAAAATGTAAAGTTATTTGAAACTGGGTAGAATGCTATTCGATTCTACATTTCATTCTCGAATTTTTAGTATAAAAAACATTGTTTGAAGTAAAAAATATCTTGGCCTGGTCACTTTGAAATTAGTCAAGATTTGCAGGTTATGTAGTAAAAACGTTCAAAATGTTATTTTGAACTAAACATTTGTGAAATTGAAATATATTTTTACATATTTCTATTAAGAACTAAATTATAAAACTTTTGTGTATTTTGAAAAAAATTACAAAAATGTTTTACTATTTTTTATGTAGGCATAAAGTTGTTTTTTTCCTTCCGTTTCTGAACATTTTTTGCTTTCTAATCTAATAACTTTTACAATTTCAAAAGAAACTAATTTTTAGTGGCACATTTGAATTCTTTGAAGTTTCTTCTACAAAAAAGCTATGAAACACTTTTGGATTAGGGTTCGTTTATTATTTTTGGCGAATTTTTAAAAATATGCTTGCAAAACGCTATAAACGGGCTTTTCAATTTTAGCTTTAACCATGCCACTCCTAGGGTTAAGGAAAAAGCACTTGGCTGTAGGTGGGAAAGATATAGTGTATGGCCACAAAGGTATTCATATGTTTAAATTATCGTATAACAGTTGCAGTTGATTTGGTTGCTATTTTTCATGAATGTTATAGGTACGTTTAAAAGCATATCATATTAGAATAGAAAATAGTGGTGGCACTTATTTGTAAAATAATGTAGTGGATGTTCCTTTGCTATATTACGACAAAACTGATTATATTTGTCAAGGAGACTTATCAGTTCAATCACTTTCAGTCACCAACTTTTACCAAAATGAAGAACTATCCACAAAAAAGTTTAGTATACGAATGGTACATCCATAAGCACCAGAGTTCTCTGTGAAACCAAAGAACTTAACATCTCGTACGGTCCATGAAAAGCATTTTAACAGATAATTTGCAAATGAGACGAGTTAGTGGAAAATTTGTACTAAAGAACAGAAGGAAAATCGTGTCTCAGTTTGCACGGAATTGAAGGATTGTCTTCATGCAGGTCCAGACTTCAAGGCCAAAATTGCCCTTCCGAAAGAAGCCTTTCAGAAATGTTTCCAGTCGTAGATTCAACGTTGGGACAAGTGCCTCGCTAGCCAACGACAGTATTTTGAAGTATATTAATTCAAATTTGATGTAAGCTTATTACTTTGTAATAAATTGATTCATTGTACTTTTTTATCACATCTTGTACATCACCTACTGCATAGTAGAATAATTAAAACTATGCGCAGTAGAAATGAATCATATGACATTGTCTACTTTACAATGTGTTTAAATGTTTTTTTTTTAATTAAATATTTTAATTTTCTATTTGCAAAAACACATACTTTACAGAATTTCTAGATAATAACATAAGAGTAAACCTTGACATTTTATGAAACTCTCACGCAGCTAAATATATTCTTTGATTACTGAAATCTTCATTTAATATAACAAACATACCTTATGGCAAAATTTATCTGCAGTTCCATAAACTTCTTGGAACGTATGACATTCAGCTTTGGCTGGACATGTGTTTCCGTCTTTAGTCCAGGCAAAATTTCTTAGCCAATTATCTGTGCAGGTATAATCATCACGGCAAGCATCAAACCAAGCATCACAATCACTTCGACATAGAGGTACTTTGTAGAATCTTTCTTTTCGTGTTTTCATATCAACCTGAAAGGAAAAAGTTTCATTAAAATTCACTTATATTATTTTACAATAATCTGACTTCAAATAATGTTGAGTCAGCCGATCATTTGTCGTAGCGGAGCTACTTTCTATTTTCAATAAATAAATTCTTCGTGAGATTCCCCGGCATCGTATATACAGTCCAGCGGAAAAACAAAGTTCTACTCACCGAGCAACTTCTTGGCCCTTAAAAGGACCAACTCTTCATGCGAAAAAAACTTCATGCGATTCAACATTCAATTTCCATCACTTAACTTTTTGGCTCTCAAAAGGGCCAACTTCAGTCAGCGCCTTGCGAATTTCCCGTAAATGCCTTTTACGGGAAAACTCGCCTAAACGTCCTCAAAGCTTCACTCTATTACGTCCCCGGTCGGTATATTATCTGTCTGGCGAACATAGGCATGTTCGACCGCCAAGGACACGACGATATCGGCCGGCAATCTTCTATAATCTACGTTTGCTTGCCTCATCTTCCGAGAAAGATACTAGCATTATTTCCCCACAACTTTCTCAAGGACCGTTCCGACTACACACTGCAGCAGTCTGGGATACGTCGACACGTTCTCCCGCCGAGGACACTGCGACATCACTGTGAATGGCTCCTTCACTTCTACCGTATTACTTCTCCCCGCCGACAAGACCTTGCCTTACGGGAAAGTTGTTCGGTAATCTCCCGCGAAACATCTATCGTAATATCTCAATAATCCCCAGTAAATTCAGTTCCCCGGTCACGTTATATATTTAGTGGCAAACGTAGAAACGTTTGCCGAACAAAAACTAAATATATCATCGCACAAACGGCCGAAACAACGACTTCAAACTTTCTTGGCGTTCATCGCACTACGTCCGACAAAGTTACCATCTCCCACGTAATATCTCTGACGAAAATATTCTAAGTTCCCACGCGAACTTAACAACTAGCAAACACTAAATTAAGAACGCGCCAACATTTCACATCTCTACAGTGGTTCGGAACTCGGCAAATTTCCTACACGGTAATTCGCCGACTACGTTCCAATAAGTGTTAGATTTCGCACCTACATGTTACTTTTTGCTGGAGAACTGTATATATATAAGGGGGAAATAGTCCAAAATATTATCTGCGTTCACCACCAGACCAACAAACATCTTCCGAAGCGAACATCCAAACCATCTTCCGAAGCGAACTTATTAAGCAAGCAACTGCCTTCCAAGGGAAACTGAAGTCTTCACGCTAGAGGTACCTTACCTAGCCAGGATCAGGACTTTGACCGGACTAGTTCCAGGTGGAACCAACAAATTGGCCGGACTAGTGCCACCTAAGGAAAGAGAGAGTTGCGGGAGGACAATTGAAGCCAAAGGAGTGAGGGAGTATTGTCGAACGCCAGGCTGTGTTTAAGTCAAATAAATTCAATTCTTAAAACTAAAAAAATAAATCTCGTTCTTCAAACCTCAACGCCAACTTCACAGCGCAACCGGACAGCAGACACTAAGAAGACCCGTTCACGGAAAAGACGCTAGTCCGGCTAGAACCTCCGCCGTAGCTCCGGCTACGTGTCACCCGATACATCGCTATGCTCTTCAAGCTTACACGGTCCTTTTTAGGGCCGACTTCGATCCAGTAGTCTCTCGATCCAAGGCATTGCAGTCTTCTTGGTGACCGGGTAGTGCGAGCACTACTTAGGGCTACTGTGTCTTCGCTTCGCAACGATTCTACGCAACGCAACGAAAACGACAGCGCAGGAACCTAGGGCCCCTTAAAAGGGCCTAAACAATTTTTGGACTTTTGCCGCCCAGCTGAGCTAGGCCATAATTTTTATTTAATTCAAATTTCCGGGGTGGCAACACATTCTTGTCTAGATTATTTCCTTTGAATTATTATCTAAATTTTAAAATACAATTTTACTGCCAAACTTTCACCCTGCTAGTTTTGCTCACCAACCCCAACGATTTGCGGCTTCTCCGCTTGCTACCCATATACAGTAAAACCTCATTAACACGGACTTCGCTTAATAAAGACAGCCAGTTGACTGCAGGTTATACAGATTACATTCAGCTAAATTTGGAATAAGCCATTCTAAACTAGTAGTCCACAGAATGGACCTTACATATCCACAGTGTAATACATTTTACTACATGTTTTATGAATTAACGTATTGTCTGTACATACAACTAAACTCAAAATACATGTTCGTTTTCTATAAAGGGTGTTTTATTATGTACCTTTGTTCATATTAAGGTTATTTCATTTAATCCGGATTTTCAATTATCCGTACGACTTAGAGCCCCAATTAGTCCGGATTAATGAGGTTTTACTGTATATCAATACAATGTTATATCTTTGGGGAATGAGGTGGTGGGTGTAAAATTACATTTTATTGTTTAAATTAGACTGACATAAATTGGTATGAAAATTATTGTTTATTTTAGCCTATAAATTTAGTGTTTTTAAGTATCAAGTTATAAACTTCATGAAGTTTATATTTAAAAAGATTTATCTATACTAATATTATAAAGAGGTAAAGTTTGTTTGTTTGTTTGTTTGTTTGTATGTAGGGGGTAATCTCTGGCTCTACTGAACCGATTGAAAAAATAGTTTTACTAATAAAAAGCTACACTATCCCTGAGTAACATAGGCTATAGTTAATAATAGGTTTAGAATGATAAATCAACACATGTATTTACATTTAATACCATAGCAACCAATTGAATAAAATAACAGATAACATAGCTGCTTTAATATTTCCATTAACAGCTGATTTCAAAATTTGAAGCAATTATTTTTGTATTTCCACCTTTTAGGTTAGGGTTTTAAAGTGTAAACCTGAGCTTTGCTGGTTCTTTTAACCATTATTAACTTCTGTTATAAAATATAAGAAATAATTTGGTTTGAACATTTAACAATATTTACCATCTTAGTTTTGAGGTTATTATTAATACTACACCTTTATTATAAATAAAACATAACATATGTTTTTAGAAGGTACCATTGGGGGTTGGCGTGCGGAGCACGCAGGGGTCTCCCCTAGTTTTATATACAGAGATATGAACGCTGTGTGACATCTAAAGTACATTTACTATAGAATTTTTAAACTATCTATCTAAACCCCAAAATATTATTAAACTTTAAAACTATTCCACAAAACTAAAATTGAAAACAAATCGTAAGTAGTGGAGCGCTGATCCACTTAAATAAGCTGTTCCGGAACTCAGTGAGGAGACGATAGTTGGACAGAGACACTATAGGATCGGGGTAGGGCGGTGGAAGTAAGGGTGACTTGGATCCAGACGCATGCGCAGTAGGACCACAGTTTTGGCGAGAATAACAGATTTTGTTGTATATAATAGAGGGATAGATACAGGTTTGAATTATGACATTAATTAGAAAACTCTAAGCTAACATTTTTAAAGATGTTAACCCTACGCTACTTTTTAATTAAATTATATAATGACATCAAAGCTTAACTCTGCTAATACTTGAATACCAATTTCTTGACTTCTTTATACAAGAATCTGATAAAAGATAATGCAAATTTACTTTAATACAGTTTTATAAGAAACGGATGTGGTGTTTTACAGAATAAATGCTAATAAAATAAAACATAAAACTAGAAATTGAACTTGAAATCTATTCTATAAACAAAAGGTCAAGTTAAGATTTCATTTATGTTGAAGAAATTATATGAAATTTGGAACAAATTTATTCCATGTTTTATGTAGGCCTATATTTGTTTACTCAGCTGCTATGGATATCTTCCTAAACTAATTACCTGTGAATAACAAACTTATGAATGCAGTTCTTTTACTATTATCAAAATATAACATCTATATTCACAATTTCTTTAAAAAGAACTCTAAATAGGCCTAGTAACTTTTAAGCAACAATTGGTAACATTAAACGTGATTACTGTAGTATAACAATAAAAACTTATGGGAATCAGGTTAAAAATGACGGAAGTGCAGCAGAGCTTATGGTATTAAGTCAGTTTTTATAATTTTTTCTATAAGCCTACCTGAACAACCCAAGGTCCGATATTTGGTGAACATTCAAAAAAGCATAAGTCTTGAAGGAAATGCTTTTTACATTGGTCAGACATATTCTTCTTGTGGCTGCAGTGATCATAGTTAAAGTTGTACATTCGTGTCTGATGGATTCCAACTGTAGTATTCATTGTACAACATGATCTTTCCTTCCACGGTGTACACTGTAACATTAAAAAAAATGGTTTATGAACACAAAAAATACATGTTATATATATGTTATAAAATCAATTGCCAGGATTGTAGTAAACATTACATAGGTCAGACAGGGAGAGCGTTCATCGAACGTTACAAGGAACATCTTCCCAACAATAAGTCCAACATTAACAATTCCAATTACGCTCGTCACCTTGCCGAAAATAAACATAGCTCAGGTGACTTCCACGCTTCGG
This sequence comes from Philaenus spumarius, assembly GCA_018207615.1. Classification (NCBI taxonomy): domain Eukaryota; kingdom Metazoa; phylum Arthropoda; class Insecta; order Hemiptera; family Aphrophoridae; genus Philaenus; species Philaenus spumarius. Next base: position 37,876 of record JAGFPH010004201.1, read on the forward strand.
TAGAAACCCTACACATTTGCAACAAAGGTAGACTAATGAATGCTAAGGAAGAGTATGAAATTTATAAAGCATTCAAAAATAAACCGGACGATATCTTAAATGACCAACTTTCATTTCATTCTCACCATTTATATGATACGGCCATCAAATATTTACAGAAGACAAACAGAGATAAACATCTTTAAGATCCCCGAACGCAATACCGGCAGTATTCAACCGACAATGATAGGTAGCGCCCCCTAAGTTTGTATCAAGCGCGATATTGTATCTATGTGTTGTTGTGGTATGTAAGTGTGTATGTGTGTATATGTTTTATTTATTTTAATGTGTGACGATCTCTTCGGAGTGATTTTAACTTGATAATGGAGTTTCGGCTCCGAAACATGTCGTGAAGAATACAACGACTAGAAGTCACGTGACGGACCTAACAAGGTAATCTTATTATTATTAGTTATATATATGTTTATCTGGAATAACCAATAAAACATATTGCGGTTAAGTAGCGTTAGAAAAATTATTATTTATAACTATAAATTTGTACACCTAACTAACCTTTAAAGCAGTATAATGCATAACTCAAATAACAACATTCCAACATTATTATGCTATACACAAATACCGTACTAAAGTGTTTCTCAAAATTGAAATACTGTATATTGAATGCAAGTTATATTTTTATTATTTTTTTTAATAGGAAGTGTTGTGTTTTTAGTACAGTAATGTTCTATTTGTAAGATTAATGCTTATGTGTCACTTAGCCTATTGTGAAATAAAATAAAACACAACATTTTTGGTAATTTGAAGCTAACAAGAAATATACTAGATATCACAATAACTATTAATGTAATAAAACTACAAATTTTCCAACCTGAGCAAATAACTCTCCTTCTGGACCTGGTTTATCCTTGTGAAATTTTGCATCTAAACACCAGTTGAGCAATTCCTCTGTATCGTTAGATAATTGAGATATGCATAGTGGTAACAAACCCAAAATAAATAATGATACTGAACAAATTATGTTTCTTTTGTTCATCTGAAAAAAAAAATTTAAAGCATGAACAGCAAAAATTAAAATAATCATACATAATTTACGGTATATCACAAAATAATTTATACCTAGTTTCATTATGTCCATCTATTTGTGTCCCAGCACTGTAGAGATCCTTGATTTTGTATATTTTTTAACATTTTACAATATTATAGTATATGCCACCACACCATAATGCAGCAGAGGTAACAACTTAATGTAGGCTAACGGTCAGTTTGTTTGAAATTTACAAAAGCCTATCAGTTGTAATGTACTTACGATAAACCAATATTTAACTACCGGTATCCTAAAAGAAGCTTGTTGGCTACTACGATTTCTCTAGTTTCCCCTGATGCAGCCTTTATAGATTGATTGTTGGGGGAAAAGGGCGAAATTATATTTTCCATATCTGGCACAATATTGCGATCATAGCATCTAATGACCCTTTGTTGGAAAGGTGAGCATAACCTTTATAATATATCTTTACAGACTGAAGACATATTTATCTGTAATTAGTCTAAGTTCAGTATTTTGTTATTTTTAAAACGACTCTAGTTACACGGCATAAACTGTAATTTAGTCAGAAAAAATATTTTTTGTTGCAAATATAATTGGTGTGATACCATACCTAACCTTCTTTGAAAGTCAAGTCCAGGGCCAGTACACGAGGTGTGCTGTTCTTGAAACTTTTCATAAAGACAAATTTATAAATAGAAAATGATTGTAAACAATTATAATTAACTAACGTGTAAATAGAAAACAAATATATAACTTATTTAATAGATTTACCTTAATTTTCGTAGTAAATCTAGAAAACAGAAGAGTAGTCAGCCGGTAACCCGTACAAAATACCAGAAAAGATCAAAGCAAAGCCAAAGGTCAGGTCAAAGATATAAAATATACATAGTCAAAGAGTACCATTCATCTCCATTAAATGATGGTTTTGGCATAGAATCATTGCGCTTTTCCACTTTGATTTTGATTATTTAATACAGACTGTACTCTATTTAAGGTAGAGTATGTCTTGAAATTAAGTCTGTAGTAGTATGTGTTAAATACTCGCGGTTTAACGTTTGTAGTATGTACCAATCGTGAGCTAAATCTGCACGAATTTTATACAAG